>OX439485.1:107803761-107946261 GCA_949320155.1 Melangyna quadrimaculata | reverse complement strand
ATTGGCGATTTCGTTAGATCGATGTAAAGACGCGGCAGAATTTTGGTCGTTTACAAAGAAGTTGAACGGAAACACAAATTCACAACTAAATGTAATAGTGCCATTGAAATTGATGCGGGAACATTATGCTTCACTATTAAATTCCACCAACCTTTTGCTCTTATTCTGGATGATTTGGATCAAAGTCATCATGTATACAGACGATATCGTCATTCTCGCGGAGTCTCCGACCTCCACAGATGTTGATAAATAAGTTGGAAGGATACTGCAAAATGTGGAACTTTGAAGTTAATACAGACAAATCGAAAGTTCTGGTGTTTAAGAATGGCTCCGGAAGAAGGGCAAGCGATGAGCATTGGAAGTATGATGGTAAAATACTAGAAGTTGTGAAATCTTACTTCTATCTAGGATTAGAGTTAACGCACAACCTAAAGGTTGAAAAACATCTCAAACTCAAATTAAACAAGGCAAAATCGGCAATATGTGCTATCTGGCATAGAATCTTTAACAACAGACTCATAGGGGCTGAAATAAAGCAACGAATTATTAACGCTACTGCGCAAGCGATTATGTTTTATCGAGCCCAGGTGTGGGGAATGCAGAGATATGAACTTGTGGAATATCTTTTGCGCTTCTTTTTAAGAAAAATCTTCTTCCTGCCGATAAATACTCCAAAACATATGTATTATCTAGAAACAGGTCTACCGTCATTGTTCCTTAGCACTCTGAAGCTGAATGCAGACTACATAGTAAGAATACTACATATGGAAGAGTCAAGGCTACCGAGAATAATTATGGAGTACGCAGTTCGGCAAAAATCGCTTTTCGTAAAAGACTGGAACTTGTTAGCCGCTGACTGTGGTTTCACATTAAATTGGGGAATGAATGCTGTACAATGAAAAAAATCGCTCTACGAAATAATAGCAGTCACCGATGAGAACGAAAGATATTCTTATATTTAAAAAGCTCGTGCATCTACTGAAAGACAATTTTATTCGAAATGTATCTACAATCTTAACGAAAAAAACTAATTCAGCACTGCCCATAGCGACCGCATGATTGGCACTATTTTTAAAATACGAGGAGAACTGGTCAAACTAAACTATATGCCACACCGTAACGAGAGGTCCGATAATTGCACACTCTGTAATCTACAAAAGAGAGAAGATGTATACCATTTCATTGGTATCTGTCCCATGCTAACGGAGAAAAGATGGGCGCACTTTGGTAAAAGCACTCTGCAAGCGAAAGAGGTTACTAGCTATCTGAATGGTTCAAATTGGAAGCTTCTTTATGAGTACTGTACGGAGGCGTTATCTTATAGGTCTAGAATCTTCAGGGAGAGTTTTTGATCCAAACCACATAGAAATCTTTTAAAATCAACAAAAGAGCAGATATCAATTGAACTATAGATTCTAATTATTCCGTTTTAACTAAACATAAAGTCCTTAAAAATAAAATTTGTTTAATTTGATTTAACTAATCTAAAAGTCCATAACATAACTTCTCTAATTTGATTTAACTAATCTAAAAGTCAAAAAATCTCTTACAATGCCGTTTTAACTAAACTAAAAGTCCTCAAAATTTGTTTAATTTTCAAGATCTACAAATATTAAAATAAAAAAAAAAAATATGTAAACTTGTGCTAAAATTACTAAAAATTTTGTATTATTAGAACTAGAAAATGCTTTCTTTTTAAGAAAGAATGTTTCTCAGGCAGACGACATTTAATGTCATGTCTTAATAATTATTCATGAATTGTATATACTAAAATGAAACTGTACTTTTGAAAAATGTAAATAAACATCTATCTATCTATCTATCAATTTTGAGACATTTTGAAGTAAAAATAAATGATTATTTTGATGCCAAAGTAAAGCTAATCGACTTAATAACTATAACAATAACAAAATTCAAATTGGCACAACTTTTCTCATAAAATGACTTTTAATTTTTCAATGATGAACTACCTTACCAATGATCATTGAAAAAATTAAAAGTTACGTTATGGTGAAGATGTGTGTCAAAATTAATTTTTTTTTGGAGGGGAAATAATTTTGAAGTCGTAAGCTTTCTTTCTGCATTAAAATATTCAATGATAAAACGTTCGAAGGGTCTCAAAATCAACAATTAACTTTTTCAATGATGGTTTCCAATGAAAGCTATAACTGGCACATTAGTCAGAAAGATCTATATAAAAAAAAAAATTGATATATATTTGTATATATAGAAAAGATTTCTTTTACTAAGATTAATCTTCAAATGATTAAGCCACAGTAGGTAGGTACATATAAAAAGCGCAACATAACCGAAGCAAACAATCAAAATGAAAATTAAGTAATATAGCCCGGACATATACAATAAAAGTACCTACAAATCTGATTAGGGCGTGGGACGTACCACACGTTATCGAACGCCATTCGGCATCAACAACCCTGCAAACCAAAACTCAGTAGTTTGCCTTGAAACACAAACACAAGCAAAACGCATTCTATAGATGTATGTGTTTCTTTATTTCCCAAAAACTCTCCCCTCAAAAAAAAGTACTTTTCTTTCTACTAAAAAAAAAAAATAAAACCTTCTATCGTAAAAGGGAAGAAAGAGTGCGATGTATATGATGGACAAAGTTTTGTCTCATTTCGTATGTGCACAACATGATAAACAAAAACATTTATTTTGTAAAGAAAAAACCTAAACAAATAAAAGTTATATTGTTTTTGTTTTTATTTTAGTGGACTGCATTGAATGAAATTCAATAAAAAGTATTTAAGCGACCTTTAGTCCAATGCGTTTCGGTCCTGATAAAATATACAGTGGACCTCATCAGTTAGAGCTATTCTAAGACGCAACATTTTAGTCGATGGCTACCCACGTTTATAAAATTTACAGCATAAGCACACTGCAAATTATATTTTTCTAGGGGAACATGGCTACATTCAGACACCTAGATATAGATATAGATGTTATGCCCGTGGTCTGGCGAAAGAAAAAAAACCTAAACAATAGAAGTTATATTGTTTTTGTTTTTATTTAAGTGGACTGCATTGAATGAAATTCAATAAAAAGTATTTAAGCGACCTTTAGTCCAATGCGTTTCGGCCCTGATAACAATTACAGTGGACCTCATCAGTTAGAGCTGTAATTGTTACTGTTCTAAGACGCAACAATTACAGCTCTAACTGATGAGGTCCACTGTAATTGTTATCAGGACCGAAACGCATTGGACTAAAGGTCGCTTAAATACTTTTTATTGAATTTCATTCAATGCAGTCCACAAAAACAAAAATAACATAACTTCTATTGTTAAGGTTTTTTCTTTCTTTATTACCTTCGCCAGACCACGGGCATAACATCTATATCTATATCTAGGTGTCTGAATGTAACCATGTTCCCATAGAAAAATATAATTTGCAGTTTCTATGCTGTAAATTTTATAAACGTCGGTAGCCATCGACTAAAATGTTGCGTCTTAGAAAGGTAACAATTACAGCTCTTACTGATGAGGTCCACTGTAATTGTTATCAGGAACGAAACGCATTGGACTAAAGGTCGCTTAAATACTTTACATTTATTTTATCGGCGAGCGCGAGTTATAAATGGTTGTTTTTGGTTGTTGTTTCTATAAGAAACAAAGAAATTATATTTAATTATTGTCATTAAATTTAAATAGAAAATACAAATGTTTTTATTAGTGTTTTATACTTTGTTATTTCTGCATTTCAGATTCATCAGGGTCAAGGAAACCATTTTTTTTTTTTAGATTAGATAAATTTTTTTATTAGACTATTATAAATACATTTTTAAATTGGTTTTACATATCTATGTAAATACAAAAAATCATTATGACATGGCATTTGCCGTCTGTCAGATTGACAATAAACATAAATTATACAAGTATTGTAATAAGCTTTTATAATTATTGAATATGGATTTAAAAAAGAAGTTATTTTCACAATTTTTAAGTTTGAATTCATTTAAGTAGAATATTTTGTAACAAATCAGAAATCTTCGTTCATAATTCTGGAATTGACATCTGTCAAATAAGTGGAGAAGTTTATCTTGATTTCGATCCCATTTTAAATTGAAAATTCTACTTGATAAATAAGAAAAGAAAAAAATTTAAACCTACTGAAAGTGAAAATAAAGATTGCCTAAATTCTAAAATTATTAAATACCAAGTGAGTTATAGAAAAATAAGATATATTTCAGCAGTTTTATTAGTAAGCATTCTCATAACCTCACTAATACGTCATATGGACAAGAGAAGAGTACACGAAATTTCGCCAGAGACCCCCATTTCAAAAAAGATACAATCATATATCACAATGTCATCGGATTTAGTGGGAGGCATGTCCAAAGATGATTTACTTAATATGCTAGGAATGCTACTTGATTCGAAAATGGCAGAGGTTGCAAAAAAAAGCGACATCGAGGCAATCACCATTGTCAACCAGCAAATCATAGCAACGAACCTTCATCTATCGAAAAAAATTAATACACTAGAACAAAAATACGAACAACTAGAAAACAAAATGGAAGAGATGCAAATGAAAAACACGGAAAACAATCTATTGCTAAGGGTAGCAATCCGAGAAAACCAGGATGAGAGAGAACTTGCAAAAGCCATTTGCACAAAAGTAGTTCAGCCACCACCATCTGAAGAAAATTTGCAAATTCACGAAATTCGATCGGGAAACAATAACATTAAGAGTTTTGTAGTCAAGCTAGCGTCAAAACAACAAGTTATTGCTGCACTCAAAACATCAAACACATTACGCAACACCGGAATATCCTTGGCAAAAGATCTACCAGCATCGATCCGGCAAAAGCGATACAAATTAATGTGTATCAAAAGACGGCTAAACGAATGCAATCCGCAAATCAAAGTGCTAGTAAGAGATGATAAAATGTTTATCAATAAAAATGTTTTTCGCTGGAGCCCTACGCTTGGTTTACTACACAACAATGCTACCGATGGAGTTAAAATTCTAAATGACATATACAATGCAGATTTAACTCAACAGCTGGGTACTCTTGTTGCGACAGAGGAGACTTCAAATGCAAGCTTTGCCAACTTAAAAAAACAAGTTCTTAATGCGCCCCCTAGCTGTCAGGAGGATAAAAGAAGTTTAGCAGATCCACCAACCTGCAGCCATCTTTCTAGAGCATAGGGTAAAGGCGCCGCCGTCTGCAAAAATATTATGAAAACCATTGAATTTAAAAAACTTAAAATAATTAGTTATAATGTATCAGGCCTAAGCAATAAATCTTTATTTAGTAATTTTTTTAATTTAATCAATGAATATGATTTCGTGTTTTTATACGAAACATTTATAGTAGAAGATGAATGTTATCTTTATAATAATAGTTTTAAAAACTTCGCGTTTATTTGGATTCCGGCAACAAAACAAAATACGAGAGGAAGAGCCAGTGGAGGATGCTACTTCGGGTACAATAAATCGCTTACAAATATAGCGTGTGAGTTCAAATTTTACGACGAAATCCATTTTCTTAAAATAAAAGTAGGAGCAATGAAATTGATTATAATTCCCTCGTATATAAATTGTAACCACTGGGAGCGTGATTTCAATGCACTCAATAGTTTTATTGAACACAATAATAGCGATGAAGTTATGATTATTGGAGATCTAAATGCGAGAATAGGTAATAATGAAGGAAGAGAAAACAGATTTGCGGGAAAAAATAGAAATTCAAAAGATACTACAGTCAATGCAAGAGGAATCAAAATGATGAGCCTTTGTGATGCTTTTGGATTTAGAATATTAAATGGAGTTTCTGACTCAGATAAATGTGGAGAGTATACTTTCGTAGGTCAACAAGGATGTTCAGTCGTCGATTACTGTCTAATAAAGGGAAACTGGATTCCTTTAATTTCAGATTTTAAGGTCATAAGTGTCCCATATTCCGACCACTTGCCAATAGTAGTTGAATTTGGAATTAACTGCCAACCCCAAGAAGATACAACAGTTTTAAAGCTCCCCCCAAAACTAACATGGAAAGAAGATAAAGCGGAAGCGTATAGATACAACCTTCAGCGAAATGTTTCATCCGATAGTCAACTTACGATAGGAGACATTGAAGACGTTATTAAACAATCATACACTGAAATCAAAAAATGCCATGGAAAAATAATTAAACAAAAAAACCAATGGTACGACGCGGAGTGCGAAAAAGCACGTCAAAAGTCCTTTGGATGGCTCAAAGTTTTCAGACAATACAGCACCAACTACTTTAAAAAAATTTATATAGAAGCGAATGCCGTATTCAAAAAAACATGCAAGGCAAAAAAATCAAAATTTTATGAAAACGAGGCTTTAAAACTAGCTCACTGCAAAGACTCTAAAGAGTTTTGGATGGCAGTAAACCAATTAAACGGCATAAAACTAAAAATAAGTACCAAATTAAATATAGATGTACTTCATGATCACTTCAAATCACTTTTGAATCCGCAAAGCCTAACAGCTCCTATACAATACGCGAAACCTGCCTACTATAATGATATATTAGATAGAGTTATAACTCATGATGAAGTAAATAACGTATTGAAGAAACTGAAAGACGGAAAGGCACCTGGCGCTGATAGAATACCACTGGAGTTTCTAAAATATGGAACGGAAATACTTACCTCCAAATTAACTGCTGCTTTTAATATAATTTTGAATACCGGAGAACTACCAGAGCAGTTCAAGCAATCTGTCATTTTCCCCATACATAAGAAGGGTAACATTGAAGATCCAGCTAATTATCGAGGGATTTCCTTCCTTAACGCATCCTATAAGGTGTTCACAAAAATACTGAATGAACGATTGACAAATTGGATAAATAGCAACAAGTTGCTTGGGGAATTCCAAGCTGGATTTCGAAGTGGGTACTCAACCATCGATAATCTTTTTGTACTGCAAACCATCGCATCAACATTTATTGAACAAAAAAAGAAGTTGTACGTATTTTTTGTCGACTTCAAATCAGCATTTGATACGATTGAACGCAGAGCATTATTCTTCAAGCTATACAACATTGGGATGTCGCAAAAATTTGGAAATGTACTTGAAAATATCTATGATAGCAATATAGCAGCGGTTTGGAACGGTTCTGAAAAGTCTGTGTGGTTTGAATCAAAGATGGGAGTCAAACAAGGATGTACTCTAAGTCCAAATCTTTTCGCTTTGTGCATAGACGACCTGATTGAGTTTTTGCCTGGTGGCATAGAAATCGCGGGGATTCGCATTAAAGCCCTTCTATTTGCTGATGACGTGATACTGTTTGCACAATCACCCGAAACCCTACAGCTGATGATTAATCGACTCGAAGTGTACTGCAGATTATGGAATCTGAGGGTGAATCTGAGCAAATCGAAAGTTATGATATTTCGCAAAGGTTCGGGTAGAACGGCAAGGAACGAAAAATGGCATTTCGACAGAGAGCCAATTGAAATCGTTAAAGCTTACAAGTACCTGGGAATGACCATAACTAGTAACCTTAATATAGAAACTCACCTCAAGGACAAACTGGTCAAAGCCAAAAGTGCAATATCTGCAACATGGAAAAGATGTTTCTCAAACAAATTGATAACTCATAGTGTGAAGTATAAGGTCTTTGTAGCGGTGGCAGAATCTATTATGATGTACGCAGCACATGTTTGGGGAGGTGAAATGTATGAAACGGTCGAAAAACTTCAGAGGTTCTTCATTAAAAAATGTTTTCGTCTACCAAAAAACACCCCGAACTACATGGTCATAATCGAGACAGGACTGTCACCACTTTTTATTAAAACACTAAAGTGTCATGTTGAGTATATCACAAAAGTACTGAATATGCATAACGAAAGGCTTCCTAAAATTCTAGCATTGCAAACAATTGGAAAGAAAAACCTGTGGTATAGAAAGCTTGAAGAACAAGCTACATACTGTGGAACCAACATGCGAATACTGGAAGAAAATGGAAGATATTGTAAAGATGACCTATTAGATCTTGTTTCCAAAGTAGATGAGCAACTTAGAATTGACTCGGTAAATCAGGCTAAATCTTCGGTGCATAGATCTATATACAACCATCTTAATCACAATTTATGCGAACGTAACTACTTCCACAACGAAAATAAGCAGGAGGTTATCTCGTCGATTTTCAAAATGAGAGGAGAGCTGATAAGTCTTCACTACATACCACATCGAGAGGATCTTCCTGTTTTCTGTAGCTTATGTAACTTGAGGAAAAGAGAAGACGTTATCCATTTCATAGGGAAGTGCCCAATTTTATGTGAAATACGGAGAAATGCATTAGGCAGCAAATTTAAATCAGAAGAAGAAGTACTCGCCCTTCTCAACTGCGAAGGAAACATCTACCAACTTTTCAATTATTTTCAAACAGCGATGTCTTATCGCAACCAAATTATAAACGAAGCTTTTTAAAGAAAGCAGTTTTTATTCTTAAAAATCAAAAAATTATTACTTGCTTTTAAAAAACAAACTTCAATTGCTTTGTATTGTACATGTAGTTTATTATTATTTTTAAATTGATGTCAATCGGGCAGACGGCAAGGCCAAGCTCATACGATTTAATGCAATTACAATATTTTCTTGTAAACAATGTTATATACACTTTTGAAATAATAAATCAATCTATCTATCTATCTATCTATCTATCTATCTATCTATCTATCTAATTCTGGATCTATATTTTAGCGCGATTTTGCAAAATTTGTACAAATTGCCGACATTCATCTCATTTAGAATGTCAACAACTTGCTCATCCCATAAGAAGTCACTTCCAAAAAAGCTCCTTCTTGTTTCCCTAAGAGTAGGGCATTTTCCAACGAAATGAAGAACGTCCTCTCTTTCTCTAAGATTGCACATACTGCACTCCAATGGTAGTTCGGGTCTGTGCGGTATGAAATTCAGGCTTATAAGTTCGCTTCGGAGTCTAACCATTGTTGAAATCTCATTCACACTATTTGCATCACTGAAGTAATTTCTTTCTGCAAGATTGTGGTTTAGCCTTCTATAAACTGTTCTGAATAAGGATTATGAAGCTTCAGATATATAATCTTCTCTACATTTATCATCTACTTTCGCAATCACGTCATATAAAATATCCTTACAGCTTGATATGTTTCCAACGTTTAAATTGAACACCACGTTACATCCTTCGGCTAGGCAATTCCACTCCCTGTACCAGCTATTTTGATTTTGTACTGCCTTAAGAGCTACTTTCTTGACCAGTCGAGATTCATTCATCTTAAAGACTTTCAGTAAATAGTCTGCTTGCAATTTAAGGGTTTTGACGAATAGAGTTGAAAGTCCTGTCTCTAGCATAATGTCGTAGTTTGGTATGTTACTTGGCAGACGAAATACTCTTTTCACGTAGTGAGTTAGTAGTTTCTCCACTGTGAGATACTTTTAACATCCCCAAACTTGGGCGCCATATAAAAGGATACTCTCCGCTACAGCTTCAAATACTTTAAATTTGCTGCTATGTGCTATGTTGAAGTTCATAGAAACTCTTTTCCAAGCTATATTTATGGCTGTTTTTGTTTTTGTAGTTTTTTTACTAGATGCTTTTCAATGCTTAAGTTGCTGGAAAAGATGACTCCTAGGTATTTGTACTCGTTGACACATTCGATGTCTTCTCTGTTAAACACCCACTTTTCGTTCGATGCGTTTCGTCCACCTCCTCTTTTGAAAATCATCACCTTAGATTTTTGAATGTTAACAACTAAATTCCATAAACTACAGTAATTGTAAATCCTGTTAATCATAAGTTGAAGTGTTTCTGAGGAGTATGCAAACAAGAACATCAATGCTTTAATACGCTCTCCAGCAAAGTCAACTCCTCCAGGAAGGAAATCGATTAAATCATTTATGAAGAGCGAAAAGGGGGTAGGACTCAGTGTACAGCCTTGCCTCACTCCTGATGAAGTTGCAAACCAATCCGAAAGATTCGCTCCGTTCCAAACTGCAGCCCGTGTTCCCCTGTACAACTCTTCGAGTATTAAACTGAACTTCAACGACAATCCCAAATTGTACAGTTTGTAAAACAAAGCCCCTCGGTTGATGGTATCAAAAGCTGCTTTGAAGTCAATGAAAAATACATACAATTTTTTACCCTGCATGCAGAAGCTTTCGGCCAGGCTTCTCAGGACAAAGATATTATCGATTGTAGAGTAACCAGATCTAAAACCGGCTTGACACTCGTTCAACGCCTTTTGCGTTGTAATCCACCTTGTAAGTCGCTTCTGTAACATTGTTGTGAAGATCTTATATGTTGAATTTAAAAAGGAGATTCCTCGATAGTTCGCTGCATCCAACAAGGATCCCTTTTTGTGAATCGGGAATATTATAGCATTCCTAAATTCATCTACCGGAAGATTCCCCTCAACGCTACCATATTAGTAGAACTCTACTGGAATACCATTTGAAACCGCCGCTTTCCCATCTTTAAGAGTCCATAAAGTTTGTTCAAGTTCTTGCAAACTAAATTCTGGGTCCAAAGTTTCGTTCTCAAATCGAGGAACTGCATAATTCCAGTTTGCTGATGCTGTTTCCGGATTTAGTAGATCTTTGAAGTGAATGAAAAGTGAATTTTCACACAGTTTTTTGTGTATTACTGGTTGTTTTCCATTTAACTCCCAAGCCAGTTTCCAAAAGTCACTAGCGGTTTTACACGACACCAATCGGCATGCTTGTTTTTCTTCATATTACATCTTTTTGAATTTGCATAGCTCTTTATATTTCCTATTGGACTCTAAGTAGTTACTCCTAAATGAACTTTGGGAGGAGTTCCGAAAAATTCTCAACCATGCAAAAGAAATCTTCCGAGCTTTTCGGCATTCCGCTATCCTGCTGTTGGGGGTAAGATGCCTTTATGGTTTGCTCTAACATTCGAAAGTCTGGTCTTTGATGTGCTTGGAGTCTAGCATCCAGCTGTTGTGTGTATGCTGAGGCTTGCGATATCTTCCAGTTAAGTCTGGGCAGTGATTGCGGTCTGATAATTTCATCATCATTTTGTTGCAAGCGCCGCCGTTGGAATGTTATAACAATCGGAAGGTGATCCGAATACGGAAATTCCTTAATCTCTAGATCCGTCACCAGTGGCTCCCAGTCTTCTCCTAGGATTGCATAATCAATCACTGATGATCCTTGGCCTCCAATAAATGTGAAATTGCCCGAGGTGTCACTCGCACTCATTCCATTCTGAATTCGGAGTCCAAAAGAATCGCAAAGATCTAGGAGTTTCTTTCCTCTTGCATTACAAACACTATACTTTCATTGCCTATAAAAGCCGGTAAAAACGTTCATTAGTCCTGCCTCTAAGCCAATTCTCGTGTTCAGGTCTCCGATAAGCAAAACGTTCCTCGATCTCATGTGGCTAAGTAACTGGGTTCTTCTTTCGAAGTCCTCTTCCCAATTATTGCAGTTGAGGTAGTATCCACAGACGTTTGGTATTAATTTCTAAGTCAACAAACCATATTTTAAATTGCATCCGAAACTCGCATTTCAAACTTTGAAGCTTTTTTTTTGAAACCAAAGTAGCAACCTCCACTAGCTCTTCCACGCTCATGAGTACGCATTGCCGGGATCCACTTAAATACAAAATCTAACAGTTTATTTTCGATAATTGAAAAGTTATTTACAGTTACAAAAGTTTCATACAAAAATATTAAATCAAAGCTATTCACAAATTTATAAAAATCAGAAAATAACGATTTATTAATCAAACCTGATACATTGTACGAAAAAATTTTAAAATATTGTTTTTCTTCGCTTAAATTACTAGATACTACAATTTTACTTGAATGGCAGACGGCTTTAGTACTAAACACTATAATTAAAACCATTTTCGACACCACTGTGTTCTGGCAGATGTACTGCATTACCGACGATGTTGACTTGTTGTGCAGTTCCTGTCAGTTGGGGGCTGTCACTACCAGCTGTTTCGATAATGAATTTGTTTATTAGCTCCATCCCGCCTTCTACTTCACACTTCAGAGTATTGTTATGGTCTAAGTAATATGTTTTGTTTTCGAATAAAAGTTGTTGTCCACGAATAGATACTTTGGTGTTTTTGTTGTCTGCATTGATTTTTGCCTTTATTTGCATAAGAATTCGCCGTTTTTCTCGAGCAGCTTTGGTATAATCTCGGTGGATAGAAATTCCAGTATCTTTCAATTTTATGGCAGCATTCAATATGCGTGGTACGTCGTCGCTGTGTTGCAATTCTACGATGACATTAGCGAATCTGTTGTTTCTAGAACGAATGACTTTTGTTTTTCGTATTATTAGTGGGTTATTTTGTTGAAGAAGGTCCAAGCAAACGTTTCTGGCTTTCTCCATCGCCTGTTGGTCATCTTCCATTGCCGGTATGTGCAGTACCACATTATTCTCGTTGCTTTTCCTTTCGAGAAAATCCATTTGCCGTTCAAGAACCTGGCATTTACTCTCTACTTGCTGGAGTTTGGTTTGAAGCAGTTCATTGCTACGTTCCAGGCATTCCATTTTAGACTTTACTTCGATTAAATCAGTTTTTGATGCCAAGTTCTTCATGCGCTCGTCAAGTAAAGCTGCTAGTGAGCACTCGAGAGTTTTGACATTGATCACTTGCATAGCACCCGCTTTGGTGCCTTGTGTAGATGAATGCATCTCTGGCGAAAGAACAGTGCACGGACGTTTATGCGATTGCGTGGAATTAGGGTTTCTATTGTTGGGGTTAGTGGGTGAATTTGTGACGTTTGTGTTTCTATTGATGTTTGTAGGTTCATTGTTGTTGTTTTTTGTTGGTGGTGTTCTTTGTAGGCCATTCATTTTTGCGTTGTTTTAATTTTATAAACCAAATTTACGCTCACCTTTGAGATGTGGCTTCCAAGATGGAATTTCCAGTTATTCAACTAAAGTTAATACTTTAAAACTACTTTTTTATCACCGATAAGCAAAACGTTCCTCGATCTCATGTGGCTAAGTAACTGGGTTCTTCTTTCGAAGTCCTCTTCCCAATTATTGCAGTTGAGGTAGTATCCACAGACGTTTGGTATTAATTTCTAAGTCAACAAACCATATTTTAAATTGCATCCGAAACTCGCATTTCAAACTTTGAAGCTTTTTTTTTGAAACCAAAGTAGCAACCTCCACTAGCTCTTCCACGCTCATGAGTACGCATTGCCGGGATCCACTTAAATACAAAATCTAACAGTTTATTTTCGATAATTGAAAAGTTATTTACAGTTACAAAAGTTTCATACAAAAATATTAAATCAAAGCTATTCACAAATTTATAAAAATCAGAAAATAACGATTTATTAATCAAACCTGATACATTGTACGAAAAAATTTTAAAATATTGTTTTTCTTCGCTTAAATTACTAGATACTACAATTTTACTTGAATGGCAGACGGCTTTAGTACTAAACACTATAATTAAAACCATTTTCGACACCACTGTGTTCTGGCAGATGTACTGCATTACCGACGATGTTGACTTGTTGTGCAGTTCCTGTCAGTTGGGGGCTGTCACTACCAGCTGTTTCGATAATGAATTTGTTTATTAGCTCCATCCCGCCTTCTACTTCACACTTCAGAGTATTGTTATGGTCTAAGTAATATGTTTTGTTTTCGAATAAAAGTTGTTGTCCACGAATAGATACTTTGGTGTTTTTGTTGTCTGCATTGATTTTTGCCTTTATTTGCATAAGAATTCGCCGTTTTTCTCGAGCAGCTTTGGTATAATCTCGGTGGATAGAAATTCCAGTATCTTTCAATTTTATGGCAGCATTCAATATGCGTGGTACGTCGTCGCTGTGTTGCAATTCTACGATGACATTAGCGAATCTGTTGTTTCTAGAACGAATGACTTTTGTTTTTCGTATTATTAGTGGGTTATTTTGTTGAAGAAGGTCCAAGCAAACGTTTCTGGCTTTCTCCATCGCCTGTTGGTCATCTTCCATTGCCGGTATGTGCAGTACCACATTATTCTCGTTGCTTTTCCTTTCGAGAAAATCCATTTGCCGTTCAAGAACCTGGCATTTACTCTCTACTTGCTGGAGTTTGGTTTGAAGCAGTTCATTGCTACGTTCCAGGCATTCCATTTTAGACTTTACTTCGATTAAATCAGTTTTTGATGCCAAGTTCTTCATGCGCTCGTCAAGTAAAGCTGCTAGTGAGCACTCGAGAGTTTTGACATTGATCACTTGCATAGCACCCGCTTTGGTGCCTTGTGTAGATGAATGCATCTCTGGCGAAAGAACAGTGCACGGACGTTTATGCGATTGCGTGGAATTAGGGTTTCTATTGTTGGGGTTAGTGGGTGAATTTGTGACGTTTGTGTTTCTATTGATGTTTGTAGGTTCATTGTTGTTGTTTTTTGTTGGTGGTGTTCTTTGTAGGCCATTCATTTTTGCGTTGTTTTAATTTTATAAACCAAATTTACGCTCACCTTTGAGATGTGGCTTCCAAGATGGAATTTCCAGTTATTTAACTAAAGTTAATACTTTAAAACTACTTTTTTATCACCAAATTTTAGAAATTTTACGGAGCTTATAAACAATGTCAACCAAACTATATCGAACCAGAGTTGCCAATCGTCGTGTATTTTGAGATTGCAGCAAATTGTTCAATTATTGGAACGGCTCTAAAGTCTAAACAATTTTGTATTTATTTTGAAAAAACTAGCAATTAACTGGTGACGAAAACTTTTCGTAAAATTCAATTTATCATATAAATTATTTCATATATAATACCAAAAGGCTCAGTTTCAGAAGAAACAAACTACTTCTTTTACGTTCAAATTTCACCAGTTATATCCGTACTTGAAGATTCGAGAACTCTAATTGTAGTAGTACTGATATAGCCGGTGAAATGTATGCGCATAAGAAGTACTTTAAAAGGACAAGTTTCAGTGCTTTTGCTATGGTTTAAGAAACTACTGGCGAATAAACATAACTAGTACTTCCAGTAGTGCTTCGCTGGAAGTAATAAATATTTTCAAGTTAGGGTGGTGTAATAAAAATGTAACTTCGTTGTTCTTGGACCGATTTCGATAAAATTGAAATATGTTATAGCTGACACACAAATATGGAAGAAAAAAATATTTGTATGTTAGAGTGGTGCAAACAAATTTCAACTTCGTTGTTCTTGGACCGATTTCGATAAAAGTGAAATATGTTATAGCTGGCACACAATTATGGAAGAAAAAAATATTTTTAAGTTAGGGTGGTGCAAAAAAATTTCAATTTCGTTGTTCTTGGACCGATTCCGATAAAAGTGAAATATGTTATAGCTAACACACAATTATGGAAGAAAAAAATATTTTTAAGTTAGGGTGGTGCAAAAAATTATAACTTTGTTGTTCTTGGACCGATTTCGATAAAAGTGAAATAGGTTATAGCTGACACACAATTATTGAAGAAAAAAATATTTTTAAGTTAGGGTGGTGCAAAAAAATGTAACTTCGTTGTTCTTGGACCGATTTGGATAAAATTGAAATATGTTATAGCTGACACACAATTATGTAAGAAAAAAATATTTTTAAGTTAGGGTGGTGCAAACAAATTTCAATTTCGTTGTTCTTGGAACTATTTCGATAAAAGTGAAATATGTTATAGCTGACACACAATAATGGAAGAAAAAATATTTTTAAGTTAGGGTGGTGCAAAAAAATTTAAATTTCGTTGTTTTTGGACCGATTTCGATAAAATTGAAATATTTTGTAGCTGATACTCAAATATGGAAGAAAAAAATATTTTTAATGTTTATATTGTACCTGGGATTTCTTGCAGCATTTTTTGCCGCCCCCTTTGGCATTCTGTTAATGATTTGAACCAGCAAAGTTTTCCCTTTGGCATTCTGTTAATGCTTTGAACTTAAGCCAGCAAAGTTTTGAACTTTTAATTTGTTGTTTGGATTGGTATTGTTGAAAAATCAAATCTTTCAAAAACCCACCACTATCGCAAAAAAACCGCAAAATATTTTAACTTGAACCTGCTGTTTGCAAATTATCTCTTAAACAATTGGTGTGACAAAACATTTTGTTACACAATTTTTACTAAATACAATTATATCTTATTTTTGAATCCACTAAAAAAAACGTATATGTGTATATGTTAAAAAGAGTTAAATGTAGAGTTGCCCTTAGAGGTGCCCTTGGAACGTTTTCAGTTGATTTTGAATTTACCCTTGAGATGTCAAAAAATGCGCGAAATAGAGTGTAGAGGAACAAACATTCAGGTATCACTTTCCACAAACGCACAGTTCTAAAAAGGTGTCAT
Source organism: Melangyna quadrimaculata (assembly GCA_949320155.1). Lineage (NCBI taxonomy): Eukaryota > Metazoa > Arthropoda > Insecta > Diptera > Syrphidae > Melangyna > Melangyna quadrimaculata. The sequence continues at coordinate 107,929,988 of OX439485.1, read as the reverse complement.
ATTCCTTGAAGCATCGCCGTATGCTGCTTTCGTTTCGTATTCACCTAATTTTGCAATTTGGATATCAAGCTGAAAACATCCCCTTGAGTACCTGCTCAAAATAGTAAAAAACAATTTCCGTCCAGTCATTAATGTAGTTTTATACCTACAAATATTTATGTGTTTTTGAGAATAAACCTCTGAAATACAATTAATACAAGAGTGTGTTTTATTCAGCAGCAGAAATTTGCAAAATTATACTTCTCAAGAGATCTAGATGCTCTTTGAATTTAAATGTTTTATCCAAAAATACGAAAAGTTTAAATAACTTACTTATCTTTTTTTTTGCAAAATTAAGTTTCAATCATTTTATCGAAATCGGTCCAAGAATAACGAAGTTACAATTTGTTTGCACCACACTAACTTACAAATATTTTTTTCTTACATAATTGTTTGTCAGCTATAACATATTTTACTTTTATCGAAATCGGTCCAGAAATAACGAAGTTGAAATTTGTTTGCACCACCCTAACTTAAAAATATTTTTTTCTTCCACAACTGTGTGTCAGCTATAACATATTTCACTTTTATCGAAATCGGTCTAAGAACAACGAAGTTCAAATTTTTTTGCACCACCCTAACTTAAAAATATTTTTTTCTTCCATAATGGAGTATCAGCTATAACATAATTCAATTTTATCGAAATCGGTCCAAGAACAACGAAGTTACATATTTTGCACCACCCTAACTTAAAAATATTTTTTTCTTCCATAATTGTGTGTCAGCTATAACATATTTCACTTTTATCGAAATCGGTCCAAGAACAACGAAATTGAAACTTTTTTGCACCACCCTAACTTAAAAATATTTTTTTTTCTTCCATAATTGTGTGTCAGCTACAACATATTTCAATTTTATATAAATAAATCGGTCCAAAAACAGTAATTTAACATCACATAAAACCGGCCCCACATTTTCATATTGGCTATTCCACTCGCGGTCTACTAAATCACCTTACCCACAGCTATACATACAACATCATTTGTCCTGATTGTTGCCAACTCAAGCGCCGCCACCGAAGGAAGAAATACCATTTTGTGGGGATTAGTCGTTGCGAGGATGTGTCATTGCGGGGATGTGTCGTTGCAAGCAGTGGCGGATCCAGGGGGGTGGCTATAGGGGCTAAAGCCCCCCCACAGGCGGTTCTTAAAATTGATTGAAATATAGAAATCAGAATCAGGAGTCAGAAAAAATGACGAGTCTGGGGCTACGCAATTTATATGCTACGTATTGTTTTTCTAAGCCCCAAATTAATTAGGTTGGGGCTGAATTCTGAAGGGAATTGTACAAAAAAACAAGTTCGGGGCTACGGATAATTGACAGAAAATTGGGACGAAAAAAAAACAGCTCGCGAATAGGGCTTGACAAGAATTGGACAAAAAAACGTGGTCGGGGCTAAGCAAATAATTCCTTTAAAACTTACCTTATTCCAGCAAATTTTTGCGCTTGACTCAAGGGACTGTCAAGTCCAAGTTGGGGCTTAAGCTTAAAGAGATAATTGAAAAAACGGGGTCGGGGCTTAACAATTAACATGCCAAACGAAAAAATAATTCACCCTAAGAACTTCGCTAACTTTGCAGAAAAACGAAATTGGGGCTAAGACCTGTGAAGAATTCTGGAACAACAAATCAAAATTTGAGTTTTCTCTGGGCACTCAGAAAATCATGCGTGTGAATATTTGCAGTCCCTCTAGACTGACGTACAAATTTACTGACAGATTTTTTCTTCTGGTAGTTCAAAGCTTGACGTGGCTGAAAGTTGAAGGTATATACATTTTTTTTCTATCTCCACTTAAAAATATTTTAAATGTTAACTACTACAGATATTATTGTATGTAATATTGAAATCATTTTAAACCGGGGATAGAAGCTGATATAAATGCACAAAAAACAAGGCTATTCTAAAAGGAAAAGTGGGAATGCCTAAATTAAATTATTTATATAACTGTAGATTTTCACAAAAAAAAAACCTTTAACCTAAACTAAAACTTTTTTATATTAGTTATGTATAAATCTAAAAATATATAAACTATAAAATAAAATCAACATCATCACAATAGTTAAAATAATTTGTTCTTCAAGGGAAGCGTTTTTCTCTTTTCACTCTCACAACGAATTTCCTCGTCACTCGAAAACAAAAAAAAAAAAAATAATTTCAAATAGAAAGAAATATATAATAATTTATTATTATTATAAAATGGCAGTTATCAATAAGATTTTAGAATGATTATAACGATCAAGTGTTCTGAACGCCGCACTGAAATGACAGAGCATCACATTAAATATTTTTAAAATTTATTGAAGTGGTAATACCTATGAAAAAATAAACTGGAAAATCGCTATTTTCAAACTGCCACCCCCGCTAAAGGCTGAAAAAGAAACCTGCCAGACGGTTGTTTTTGATACCGCGATATATGCACCTACAAACCATCATACTCATATTTTGGTTATCAATCCACTCCCAAAATTTGATGCCGACTCTTAGGCTATGAAGTTTCAATGGCAGAATACATTCGTTTCACTAGAACTACAGAATTATCTAAGTTCAAGGTTTACTTTGAAACCGAATCAAGTGCTGAACTTAAGTTTAAACATTAATTGTAGTTTAACTTGTGAAACTGGCCATTAATGTCTCAAACTGGATCTACCAAGCCCCCCCCACAGCCTAATCCTAGATCCGCTACTGGTTGCAAGGATGTGTCGTTGCGAGGATGTGTCGTTGCGGGGATGTGTCGTTGCAAGGATGTGTCGTTGCGAGGATGTGTCGTTGTGGGGATGTGTCATTTCGAAGATGTGTCCTTGCGAGGATGTGTTGTTGTGGGGATGTTGTCTTGTGAAGATGTTGCTTGCGAAGATGGGTCGTGCGACGATGTTGTTTGCGAAGATTAGTTACCAAACCGTATAGGAGGTATATAACTGAGTTTTTTGCCGAGCCCCTATCTTTTTCAGTGAAAAAGAAGTACTTCTATTACGTAAATATTTGCCGGTTATTTAAGTAGTTCTACGTTTGCTGGGAGTTGTAATGCAATTTGGAAGTGAAGTGACCATCCCTTTTCTTTACGAGGCCAATGTTCTCACGACCACCCAAACATTTTCGTCGAGTCTGTTACGTGAGCCGTCACTTCAACCTCCTACATTAGCACAAAACAAAACGAAAACCACCCCAATTCACAGAAAGAAAAAAACAACTTTCTTCCCAAAACGACACATAAATGTACGTAGACATCGACCTACCACAAACACACAAGACAACAACCTCCTCTCGTTTCAAAAATTAAAAAAAAAAAAAAAAAAAATATATACTACCTACAACTGTCATTAGGACAAATCAAATTTCTTTTATTACATGTATATATATTTCATGATAAATTAAAACATCCCCAGAAGGTGAAACAGAGTAAGAAATCAGAATTATTATGTGCATATATCCACAATACCTACTGCATACTTATACAGGTCATTGACCTTGTATGACTTGGCCGGACAATAAAAAAAAAGTAACTCACAGCATAATGTTATAGGCCAGTCGAAATGTAATTTTTAATTACAAAAATTAAATAGTGGATTTTTTTTTCTTTTAATCGTTAGAGGGGTTCATAAAGAGTGCTCAGTACGGTATTCGACCGCCTAGCTCTTTTGCGTTAGCCGCCATTTTTAATTTTCGGAAAATCGGTTTTTGTTAAATAACTCGTTTATTTTCCACTTTTCACTAAAAATGCCCTTGACAAAAGTTGTTAAAAATTTAATTATCTACAACTTTGGTGAAAACAATTTTTTGTCTAAGATTGAAAGTTTTCGATATAATCCGGAAATTGTGATTCCGATCGGTTATTTATAGGTTATCCGCAATAAAGGATATTCCTGTATAAGAACAAAAGGATAAAGTTTTTTTTTTTTCAATAATTAAGGGGGCCGTAAGGAGTGTCGATAAAAAATTTCGACCTCCTATCTCTTCAACTTTGGCCGCCATCTTGAATTTAAAGCAAGTTGGTTTTTGTTAAACAAATCATTTACGAACTAGCTTTTTGTGACTTATGCGTAATAACTCTTGATTAAAATCGATAATTTTCGACTTCAGTTGGAAATCAAGTTATCCGAACGCGTTTTTTTTTGTAAGGTGGTGTCCCCAGGAGGCCTAGTCCACAGATTATAGATAGCAAATTTTTTTTTTGTTTTGTTTTTTGATTATTTATTTTTTTTGTTTTAAGTTTATTTTTTTGAAGATGGAACTGAACTTCAAAATTTCGTTTAAATAAGTACGACTCATGTCATAGGTTGATTCCATAAGGGAGTTGTCATCACCACAAATATCATCAATATCATCGAGAAGGTCTCGAATTTCGGTTCTCCACTGCAGTTTTGGCATCAAACGGAACATTTCAGCCCGGACTTTCGACATCCACCCATTTCCCCACAATTTGCCTTACATTCCACACACATTCCACCTTAAACCAAAATTGTGAACTAAGTGTAGGTCCAACTTCAAAAAAAAAAAAGAATAATCCTGATTACAATCTAGAAAAAAAAATAACAAACAAAAAAGAAAAAAAACTAGGAATATAAACTTAAAAACCCAGCGGTGATGCTGAAACGAATTCTATTCTTAGTTCGGATAACTTTATTTTCAACTGAAGTCGAAAATTATCAATTTTAATCAAGAATAATTACGCATAAGTCACAAAAAGCTAGTTCGTAAATGATTTGGTTAACAAAAACCAACTTGCTTTAAATTCAAGATGGCGGCCAAAGTTGAAGAGATGGGAGGTCGAAATTTTTTATCTACACTCCTTACGGCCCCCTTAATTATTGAAAAAAAAATACTTTATCCTCCTATAAATAACCGATCGGAATGATAATTTCCGGATTTTATCGAAAACTATCAATCTTAGACAAAAAATTATTTTCACCAAAGTTGTAGATAATTAAATGTTTAACAACTTTTGTCAAGGGCATTTTTAGTGAAAAGTTGAAAATAAACGAGTTATTTAACAAAAACCGATTTTCGAAAATTAAAAATGGCGGCTAACGCAAAAGAGCTAGGCGGTCGAAAACCGTACTGAACACTCTTTATGAACCCCTCTAACGATAAAAAGAAAAAAAATCACTATTTAATTTTTGTAATTTCAGCACTTATTTTTGTTGAATTCGACTGGGCTATTATTGGAATGATAATCGTTGCGTGCATTCCATTGTAGACCGACGTCCATTGGCACGACCAGGCGCGAACGCAGGAGGGGACTTTTGGGGGTTCCAAACCCCCCCCCCTTCCCGAAATGTATGTATTTAACTTCTCGTCATACAATTTTACTCTTAATTTTAGAGTTTTCAGTTTTCCAGGTGATATAATATGTTGTAACTTTAGTAGATATCCATGTCCTCAGTTATATGCATGTACCTATAATACTACTCCAGGCTCAAACGTATGGGGGTTTGAGGGTTCATAAAAGGACTACAATGCATATACAAATATGAACAAAATAATTTCTTTCTCAACAAATATCAACCTAATGTCGTTTTCGATTGGATTACGGAACAGTACTACTCCTTTTTGATTCCAATCGAATTATTTTCTGTTGTTCCAACACTAATTTGCGAAAAATTATGTGTGTGTGGATAAATGGTCTGATATTTATGTATATTTTGCATTTTCGGTCGAGTAAAATTAATTTGACAAGTTATCCGATGAAAGAGCTTATATGTATTTGTGTGTTCCGGGTCTACTCCTTCATAAAATCCGGAACAGAAAATAACTCGGAAAACATTACTCGGAACAGCCAATCGAATTATTTTGGAGTAAGTGGAGTCAAAAAAGAGTAACTCCGAACCTCCAACCGAAAACGACATAATTCTCGGCAGGAAACAATTTAAATGAAATCAGGAACCTTCTAACAGTACCGTGCTTAAATAATTTTTTTTCTTAATTTTCGACTTTCTTAATAATCCGTTTTGCAAGAGGGATCCTCATGGACGGAATGCTGTTAGGAAGTTGGGAACTGATGGTGGTTGCTGCCTGAAAAGAAGAAGAAAGATAAGTTTAGGTGATAATAGAGGTTTAAGTGATGTTACTTGAGAATTAGCTCTGGTATATGTAGTTATGTAGGTTTTCCCGAAATTAAAATGTTCTCATGACCACTCAAACATTGTCGTCGAGCCTGTTACATGAGCCGTCACTTTAACCTCCTACATCGGCACAAAACAAAACACAAAACAAAAACCACCCCAAATCACAAAAAGAAAAAAAAACTTACTTCCCAAAACGACACATAAATGTACGTAGATACCGACCTACCGCAAACACACAAGAGACACCTCCTCTCGTTTCAAAAATTAAAAAAAAAAAAAATATATACTACCTACAACTGTCATTAGGACAATTCAAATTTCTTTTATTACATGTATATATATTTTTTATGTATAGAATTATTATGTGCATATATCCACAATACCTACTGCATACTTAACTTATACAGGTCATTGACCTTGTATGACTTGGCCTGACAATAAAAAAAAAAGTAACACAGCATAATGTTATTGGAATGATAATCGTTGCGCCCATTCCATTGTAGACCGATGTGACTGGAGTCCATTGGCACCACCAGGCGCGAACGACAGGATGGTTTAGGGGTTCAACACCCCCCCCCCTCACATTTTTGAAATTAACTTTTATAAGTGATGATATTCTTGCTTTCTGCAAGCAGGCGGAAAAGGTTGCTTATCCTTGTGATGATTTTTACGATGCGCTAAGTAGACTTCAAAGGATGGATATCTGAAAGAAAAAGATATGCAAGTTACGAACGGTGGTGGTTGGACTTGTTTCTTGTTGCTCAACAATATTGAATAATCCATCCTCGATTATTTTGCTTCATCAGATTGTTATTCTTTTTTGATGATATTCTTTTGTTGCTATGAAGGTAAGATATATTAATTATTTCTTTATTTTATATATGGCAACAATATAAATTAGAAAAATTAGAAAAACTTGCAATGCAGTTGTTTTGCACATTTGGAAACTTTATAAAATGACACTTGAGCTTTGACGGCAAAAACAAATCAACGAAGGGACGGACTGCGATCGATTATCTAGTGGCGAGTAGGAAAAGTAAGGAATAGGGTATATGCAAGAGTATGCAAAAGAAGGTAATGTTACTAAGTAGGGTATGTGATATAAATTTTGTGCAATAATAGGTTAAATGACAATGACGACTGATTAATATAGGCATGGATAAGAATAATTTAGGCTATGGAAGATTTTTAACATGATCTAAATTATTTTTAAATAAGAAATGATGTAGGCAAATAGAAGCAGATTTACGATTTCCCAGATGGTACTTCGACAAACCAAAGACGACAACTGCGACTCGTAAATGTAGTAGAGTAGAATAGGAAAAAAGCTTTAATTTACCAAACAGATAAACGAAGGAAGGAGTTTAAAAGGAGAAGGAAATAGGGGTGATAAGCCAATGATCCATAATGATGAGAACTGTGAACACCTGCCATTTTGGAAATTGAAAGTGCGTAAGCAACCATAGTTCCATCATCTAAACAGTAAAGTGCAAAAGAAAATCGACCAGAACAAAAAATCTGAGAAATTGATTCTGGTTCGATCAAAGCAAGAAGGTTTTTGCAGATTTGAAATTAAACTGAAGTGAAATAAATCTTTGAAAAAATCTAGTTTTGGATCTAAATGATTACTTATATATATCTCTGTGTCGTAATGAATGAAGGGAACTAGTGGAGGTGATCGACTTTGTCTATTATAGGAAATTAAAATATATGTCAATGAGATTGAAAGCAGAAATCAAGTGCGAGTAAAATATATGCAGTTTCGTGGGTGTACCATCTGGAAACAAAGAGATATATATCTGAACTTAGATATACCTACAGTATACGAAAAGCGAACTATACTGGTGTACTTTGTTATATTGTTGTGACCTTTTTTGTTGATAAGTTTTGTTTATTTTGATGTACTTTAGGTCAAATGAAAAAAAATTTATTTTGATATCACGACGTTTCGTCCATGACTATGGATATCATCAGGTGAAAACAATGAGTTTCTATATTGGCATTGATAAATATAAAGATTACAAAAATTGTTTACAAATTTTTACACAAACAATATATAAACTTACATTTTTGTTACATTTATATTGCACTTTAAAACAAAAATTAATTTCAACTCAGTATGAAGTAACAGCCATATAGATTTTAATTTTTTTTTAAATTTATATAAATATGATCTTGGTAGTAGATCAATTGTCAAAGCTTTTTGCACCCCTTCTTCTCCAGCAGGTCTTTATACTGCGGGCTTACGTCTTCCATGTCAGTCCGTCGGTTCATCGTATTGTCACCGTTGATGATATGCAGGGTTTCAATTATCATTCTCTTGTTGTAGTGTGGTTCCCTTTGCAATATTTTGACATCTTCGAAGTTAGGAAAGTGTTTGTGGGTAATACAGTGTGATGTCAGTGCTGTCTTCTGTACTGCATTACTTTTTAAGTCCGATTTATGTCCGGAAAGTCTGTTTTTTAATTTTTGTTTCGTCGTTCCTATATAAGTTTGTTGGCATTCTTCGTCCGTATTTCCATTACAATCTATTTTGTAGATTAAGTCCAAATGTTCCATTTTGTCTGTTTTTGTTTTTAGGTTTGTGTATAGTTGCGAAGTTGTGTTAGTTGATTTCATCGCCATTGTGTATTTGTCTGTATCCAATAGATTGGCATTTTTGAAACGTTCTGCTATTTCTTTGATGTAGGTGAATGACTTGTAGACTATATTTTATTGTTCTGTTGCTGTTTCTATTTCTGGTGGCTTTGTTTTTCTATTTTCATATTGTGTTATGTGTTTTTATTATTTGTAGCGGAAAGGCGTTTTTCCTTAATATGTTTTCTATTTTTATTTTGTTGTTTTTGTGAAACTCCATATCGCTTATTGTGAGAACTCTTTTTATCATGTTATTGGCTGTGTTGAAAATCGTCTGTTTAGGGTGTTGGGACAGGTAGTTTATGAGCCTCCCGGATGAAGTGGGTTTTTGGAACCAATCCATTTTGAGTCTTTCCTCTTCCCGAATGACAATTGTGTCCAAGTAAGACAATCTTTTGTTATTTTCCACCTCAACTGTAAACTGTAGTTTCTTATGGAAACTTTAAAGGCAGGTGAGGGTTGCTTGGATGTCTTCCGCTTTTATTACTGCAAATATATCATCCACATATTTAGTCAACACTTTTGGTTTGTTTGACAATTTTTGCAGGCAGCTGTCTAAAAGGTCTTCAAGGATGATATCTGCTATTATGAAGGAAGCTGGGTTCCCCATAGGCATACCTCCTCTCTGTTGGTAAGTTTTACTACCGTAAACCAAATAATTATTATCGCAAAACCTGACTAATTCGAAAAATTTGGTTTTCTTGATGAGTATGTTCCCTTACTTTGTCCAAATTTGTATTTATTAGTTCTAGTGGAATGTTCTTAAAGAGGAAAATTACATCAAAGGACACTAGAACTTCGTCCTTTTCAATTTTGAATCCACATATTTTGGATTTGAATTCGAGGGAGTCCTTCACATTGTATTTTTAATTAAAAGTCAGGTTTTTCAAAATACTGATCAGGTACTTTGCTAAGTTATATCAAGGAACTTTTGTAGACGAACATATTGGGCGTAAGGGGAGACCTTCTTTATGGATTTTGTGGAGTCCATAAAGTCTGGGGGCGACAGAACTTTTGTTTGTCATAGTTTGTTTTTTCCGTTGGTCAATTATTTGGTTTTCAAACAGATCTTTAACCAGATTGTTGTTCTCCTCTTGCAATTTATTGGTCGGGTCAGTTCGTATTTGCCAATATACGTTCCTGTCTTCCATCATGGTTTTCATCTTTGAATCATAATCGCGTTTGTACATTGCAACTGTTACACTACCTTTGTCCGCTGCAACAATATATATTTCTCTATGATTGTAGAGAAATTGTTTTGTTAAGAACATTGGTAATGTATTTGTTCAAATTTGAGAATTTTCTTTTTTCCATGCAGTTGCCTAGCATATTTACAAATTGTCCACGAGCTTTTTCTCTCTCGTCATTATCGCTTATGGTTTGAATGCAATCTTCACCGTCTGCAATAATTTTAAAAAGGGAGTTGGAAGTGGAGTGAATAGTACTAATACTCTCTAATTCTCTCTTTCAGTGATAATAGTTTTTTCTCGTGTGTTTTCTTAAGCGTTTCTTTTCTGTTATTGGTGGGTATTTGTTCGTGGTGGCGAAAGCTCAATTGTTCTTCCTCTGTCCTAGTCAATGCTATGGAACTTTCAATGTTTTTTGTTCGGTTAACCGTGGAGGTTAAGTTTTTATGTTTCGCGGAGATGAATAAGTTTAAAATTTAGCAATGGAAATTATACCTTGTTTTTGGAAAGATATTAATAAAGAATCATTATTACCAATATCCTGTTTGAATAAATCTTCTAAGTGTGCTGTTTCGTTTGTGATGAAGTTTGGTGTCAGTCCATGTTTCCTGCAATTTTGAAAAAAATTTTTGCTTGCTGTGGTTTTTACTCTCTTCGTGCTCAGTTTCCTATATTGTTTGAGTGTGTTGCAGAATTTGTTTCCATATTTATCCCTCATACTGTTGTAGAAAGCCATTTTTATTTTTTATTTTTCAGTAACCTTAGTGGTTATTATTTGATGGAAATTAATTCGGCGTGCCCTCCGATAATTATACTTTGTTGTGACCTTTTTTTTGATATCAAGACGTTTCGTCCATGACTATGGACATCATCAGGTGAAAACTATGAGTTTCTATATTTGCATTGATAAATATAAAGATTACAAAAATCTATATGCCTGTTATTTGTCAATTCCACTTCAAACTGAGTTGAAATTAATTTTTGTTTTAAAGTGCAATATAAATGTAACAAATGTAAGTTTATATATTGTTAGTGTAAAAATTTGTTAACAATTTTTTTAATCTTTATATTTATCAATGCAAATAAAGAAACTCATTGTTTTCACCTGATGATGTCCATAGTCATGGACGAAATCGTGATATCAAAATAAATTTGTTTCATTTGACCTAAAGCCCATCAAAATAAACAAAACTTATATACTGGTGTATATATGTATATTAGGGTGGTTCTTAGGGGAAACAAAATGACGAGGCGCCCTAGATTGTTTCGAGTTCATGAAAAAAAAATTCCCTAATTTGTTTTGATTTTTATTCCTAACCCTTCCTGAACCTATTTCATTATACTCTGTTTAGTTCGTATTTTCAGTACTGGCCTTATGGGAGAGCTTTTTCAAACATACACGTGCTGGCTGGTGTTTGCATTGCCCACGTACATCCCATCATGACCTGTCTGCTCCGTGGTTGTGAGGATACTGAAACAACAACAAGAAAGAACAAGATACACTCAATTTGCCTCTCGCTCGCTTAATGTGTTTATTAAAAACAACACATTGATTCAGAGTTCCCATACGTCGGCGGATGGAAATTCTAATACCTTTTTCTTTGGTTTTTGCTATGTAGCTTTCAGAATTATAGCTTTATAATAGCTTTTGAGAGCATATATTTTATGTATGTGTGTTAAGTGTTGTCACTTCGTGTTTTTCTGCTTACATCTTTTCGTTTTATTTTTTTCCTGGTTAAAATGCTGCTATACAATATTTGTTGGGTATTTTTTTTTTTTAAGGAAGAATTACTATTTGAGAAAGTTTTTGATGGAGTTCGGTTCATTAATTAACTGCAATTTGAATTGCCAAATAGATTTTTTTTTCTTCATGAGAATAAAAATAAAAAGAATAAGGTTTCGTGTTTATTGTAATATTTTACCAAGGGTTCATAAAATAAAATTTACTTCCTTTCTAAAACTTCTAATAAGGTATTACTAATCCTTTTTCCTGAAATAAATCTTATAATCTAATCTAACCTTAAAGTCATACAAAATTAAGAATACACAACACAAACAAAGCAATAAAACTTTAAAGAACAATAAACATTGATTGGTTTTTATTTATATGAAAAACGCAACAGTATACCTGGAAAACTCCATATAAAAAAAGCACTTTTTTTATTTTAACCTGACCTGTGTGCATTAAAAAAACGGTGGTATTATCCCGGATATAAATACCCGTTCAGGCAGTTTGACAGTTTGATTTTAAAAGCAAATAAGAAAAGGAAATAAGTTTAATTTGCGAGCCCTTGGCAAAAAAAATACAAAAATTAGCAGTTGGTAACCCTACTGACATTTGAATGAGAGAGAAGGGAGAAATATGCCAATTTATAATCCGCGATACGGCAACCATGGAATATGCAAAAGCTTTATTAAAAGGAGATAGCTTATTGAAATCCATAAAAGTAAGGGTGAGAGGCAAACACCCTATCTTCCCTGTACTAAAAATACGAACTGAACAGGGTATAGCAATTTTTTTTTTTTATTTTTTGTCATTTGTTTTTATTGGAATTTTGTTGGGAAAATAATATCCTTTCCTCCGACTAAATTAAATTGTATTGACTGTGTCATTGTTTAATTTTATTTAAGTAGAAAGTGCATAGAAAAGAAAAAAATACAGATAACGGTATTACCTATTGAAAATTACATTTTCAAAACTACGGCGCGCCGCTGCTATAGCCGTTTTCAGTACAATGACACATAACACATCGAAACGTTGATAGTGTCGAATATATAAGGAAAAATCTCATTTAATTCAGGTTAATGAAAACGATGGAGAGATCATAAAAAAAATAATTTATGTCAAAATGTTGCTTTCTTTTCGCGTATTGAACGAAACAAAAAATCTGCCTTTTTGTTTATTAACAATAGAGTTTAAACAAATGATCGAAAATTTTTTAAACATGCACGCGGCTGTAGAGTTTTCAGAGGCGCTTCGTTTGAGCCTAATTCGAAGTCTTTTCATTGATTAGTTCCAAAATGACACAAATAAAAATATTCTTATCAAAATAGGGCCAGGAAGGGTAAGAGATAAAAATATGAACAAAATAGGGGATTTTTTAATCATTTTTAAGACATGGTTTAGGGGGCGTCGCACCTAAAGTATGTGTCTGCACATCAGCGATAGAAATATGAGCATTGACCTCTGCGTGACTTTTGGTTGACAACCCTCTATTTTGAAAACTTTTCAAGGGGATTTCTTGGGAGGGTGCACCAAAAGACAGACAGAAGACATAAGCGGTGTAAAAGTGTTCAATTTGTCGATTTTGAAAAGTAACGGACAGGGAGTCCATTTTCAAATTAACATATATCTGGAACAATACCTACAGACAGACAGGAGACATAAGCGGTGTAAAAGTGTTCAATTTGTCGATTTTGAAAAGTAACGGACAGGGAGTCCATTTTCGATATAACATATATCTAGAACAATACCTACATTTTTTTGATCTTTCAATTTACTTTTCATTTAATTAGTTTTCTTAGTTTCCTTTTTACAAGTATTTTTGAATTTTCAATATTTTACTAATTTCTTTTCGTAACGTAGTGAAGAAAAATTGTAAAAAAAGGACATATTACGAAAAAAGAGGTTAAAATAATTAAATCATTTTTTTGAGTGAACAACGTTTCACAAAGGCACAATAAACCACGGAGGAGGAAATGTTTTGGCCTGGGGATGTTTTTCTAGTCAAAGAATCGGCCTAACTCATAGAATAGATGGTATAATGGATCGTATTGTGTATGATGACGTCCTTCAAAACATCATGCTGCCACACGCAGAAGTAGAAAAAATGCCCTTCAAATGGACATTCCAATATGCCATCGATCCAAAACATACCGCTTATTTAGTGCAAAATTGGTTTTTGGAAAATATAAACAACGTTTTGAAGTGGCCGGCACAGTCACCTGACCTCATCCCCATAAAAAAACCTATTGGAGATTGAAGAGATTGAATTTTCTTGTTGTTCTAACAGAAATTGCTTGGAAGTATCCCCCAGGAAATCGTAAAGAACTTGATTTAATTTTGTCGCAAGTGCTTTTAATAATTTTTTTAAATTTTATGTTGTATTTCCCTTACTGTGTAACTAATATATTTTTATTCTTTGCAATTGAAGAGCTAATGTATATCTTCATTAACCAAAGAAATTTCATTTAAATATAATCAAGTTTAGAAATTTACTTAATATTAAGCAAAATGTAAGCAACTGAAATTGAGTGCTTTTGTTTTGTCCGACACTGTATATAGTTAAAGCCTATGGCCAAAATAAATAATTTGTTTGCATTTACATGTTTCAAGTGAAATTTTTATGCGGTAAAATGATGTGCTGGAGGTCTCACTAGACCGGCTCCTAGAAGAGTAATAATAAAGTAAGTTTCAAGTAAGAGAACGTTACGTGTAAAATGGACTAGGAACAGGGCAAGATGTACTTGACAACAACTATGACTAGGGATATGACGACACATACAGATTTCAAGTTTGTACACGCGAGGACCTTAAGACTAGGGAGATGGCGACACATACATACTTCTACGAGGACCTTAAGAGAACGAACATGTAGGAACAGGAGACGATATTAGGGACGACAATAACTTTGATTGTGACTGGAAAGTAAGTAGGGGCTATTTCCGAGAACTCAGCCAAGAAAATAGCATTGGTTGTATCTCAGATACAATGACAACAACATATGCTTTTGTCGACTTGGTGAACCTCTGTGTGGGAGAGAAAGTGGAGTAGAGGTCGAATTTTATTAGAAAGAAAATTTTCATATTTTTTTGAGTTAGTTTTAGGTTTTGATTAGGTTTAGGTTATTATTGTACATTGTACAATGGATTTATCCGTTGTATCCGGGCAGGATATAAACTTAGAGAAGGGACTTAGTGATAATAAAGATTTAGTAGTTAAATGTTCTTTCCCGATGAATGTCGACTAAAACCTCATCCTATCTCTCATACAGTGGCATAGGTCGCTAGCTTTGTGTTCTTCCTTTTCTTTTAAATTTCGATCCTTATTATCTACCCCTCGTTTCCTACCTATCCTGTCCCATAACAAAGGCATGAATATTTGATTGCTGAGTGAGAGGTGCATGGAAAGGGGCCTGAACCACCCCCATCCTTCGAGCTAGCCCGAGCGAAATGCAAACATGCCTCAGCCCCTCCAGCACCGAAGTTAAACCCCTGTGGTTCTCAACAATGGCAGGCGACCAACGAATTCGAACGGCTTCGAGATCCATCCTAACTTCAAGGATATGATTTTGCTTTGCAAAGGTCCAATCATTCAGGTCCAGAACCTGAAGATTTCGTGAGGTAGTGGGAAGTCTAGTGGTTATCAAAGAGCGGAATAGGAGGATACGTCAAACACTTGGAGCTTTCCATTATATCAGGCATAGCTAGATCAATAGTGAGGCCTCGGATTCCTAGCCAACCTACTATCAGGTTTTAAACCTGATTTTACGATGTGGTGGGAAACCAGAAAAATATTTTTTTTTGTTTTTTACCTTTAAACAGTGAAAACATTTAGAAATTTTACTATTGAATTCCGAAATAATTAAAATTTTAACATCTTTTTATGAATTGAAGTGTAAATTTTATATATTTCAAAAGATTTAAGTTGGCTTTATTTTTTTGAATTTTTCCTTCAAATTTAAAAAAAACTCTATTTGAATGGAACAACCATTGAATTTCTTGTCTCTAATTTAAATATCCTTATACTTTTCATTGGTTTTTTTATATTTTGAAATCTTTGAAGTTGAATTTTAAAAGATTAATGAAAACGGTTAGTAGATTTTTATTATACCAAAGAGGAAAAAGAAAAGTAGAAAGAAGAAAAGGAGAAATAATTCTCCATTGAATTCCGGAGAAATTTTTTTTTATTTCTTTTTAATTTTTTTAAAATTTGGAAAATTGAACAACTATTGAACAACAATTATTCAATTTATATATTATATTTTATTTTATATTTTTTTTGTATCCTTCATTTATTTTTTTTTTGCTGAAATCTTTGAAATATAATTTTGAAAATGAATAAGAAGAGTGTGGGTAGAGTTCCTAAAGCCACCTCGTCTCAACGTGGGTGGGTACCAAATAGGGATCCCCACTTATTAAGGTCGCGGAGAAATGGTGAAGGGTTAGATTTAGGAGAGACTGATGGTATTCAGTCCGCAGAAAACCCATTTTTAGAGTTAACAGAAATAAATCCCTGATGGACGATTTGAACTTTCAAATTGAGACGATAGGGTTAAGGATGGGTGAGGAAGAAGGGGCAGTAGTTACAAGTCCCTCGAGAACAAATACTCATTCTGAGTTGATTCAAATAGAATCCGAGGATGAGAATAGGAACTCGGTACAAAGACGAATACGTGACGATGAAAAAGACAATTTACAACGAACGAGGACAAACAACACGGACTTACACGACGAAGAAGATTTAGAGATGACATCTTATAAAAATACAGATAGGGTGATTGAAGCTGTTGTATCGAGGTCGGTACAGGAGACACAATTGAAAACGACTGCATTGCACGAAGAGCAAATGAAGAACATGAAGGTCATGCAAGCGATGGTCAAAGCTGTCTCCAACAACGTGATGACGATAAATGAAAGATTACGACTAGTTAAAGATTCGGCCATAGTGCTACACGCCAAACATGACAAACAAACCAAAGAAAGAAATCCGACTAATGACTCCCATGACAGACAGAGAAGGTTGTCGCCTCCAGATTTCGGTCACTCACGGTCTACAAGACAGGACTCTCAACAGTTAAAATCCAAGAATTGAGAAGTCTACAGATAGGGGTTAAAATGTGACGGCACTCCAAAGTCAATGAGTGTTGAGAGTTTAATTTTTCGCATTCGGTATTTGCTAACTTTCATCACTTAGTAAGTGGAGCAGCGCCGAATTAGTACTGGCAATATCGTGAGAAAAATAAGGGGGACGATATGCGGAATTATTACGACCTGAGAACAGAACTTTACAGAACAGAACAGAATTTTACTAGAGAAATACCCCCAGGCCAAAACAGTTCCTCCTCCGTGGTTTATTGTGCCTTTGTGAAACGTTGAAACGTCGGACCCATAGACTGGACTGCTGCCAAATAGAAAGCAGTTTTATTTTCGGACGAATCCAGAAGTTTAATCTGCAATGTTCTGGTGGAATGATGCAAACGGCTAAACCCACTTTTCACAAAAGCACAATAAACCACGGAGGAGGAAATATTTTGGCCTGGGGGTGTTTTTCTAGTCAAAGAATCGGCCCAACTCATAGAATAGATGGTAGAATGGATCGTTTTGTGTATGATGACGTCCTTCAAAACATCATGCTGCCACACGCAGAAGTAGAAAAAATGACCTTCAAATGGACATTCCAATTAATTTGACATCAATCCAAAACAAAACCGCTAATTTAGTGCAAAATTGGTTTTTGGAAAATAAAATCAACGTTTTGAAGTGGCCGGCACAGTCACCTGACCTCATCCCCATAAAAAAACCTATTGGAGATTGAAGATCGATTCAAAGTGATAACTGCAAAAACAAGGATTTTATTGTTGTTCTGACAGAAATTGCTTGCCTCCAGGAAATCGTAAAGAACTTGATTTAGTTTTGTCGCAAGTGCTTTGAATATTTTTTTAAATTTTTTGTTGTATTTCCCTTACTGTGTAACTAATATATTTGTTTTCTTTGCGATTGAAGAGCTAATGTATACCTACATTAACCAAATAAATTTCATTTAAATATATTCAAGTTTAGAAATTTACTTAATATTAAGCAAAATGTAAGCAACTGAAATTGAGTGCTTTTGTTTTGTCCGACACTGTATATAGTTAAAGCTTATGGCCAAAATAAATAATTTGTTTGCATTTACATGTTTCAAGTGAAATTTTTATGCGGTAAAATGATGTGCTGGAGGTCTCACTAGACCGGCTTCTACAAGAGTAATAATAAAGTAAGTTTCAAGTAAGAGAACGTTACGTGTAAAATGGACTAGGAACAGGGCAAGATGTACTTGACAACAACTATGACTAGGGATATGACGACACATACAGATTTCAAGTTTGTACACGCGAGGACCTTAAGACTAGGGAGATGGCGACACATACATACTTCTACGAGGACCTTAAGAGAACGAACATGTAGGAACAGGAGACGATATTAGGGACGACAATAACTTTGATTGTGACTGGAAAGTAAGTAGGGGCTATTTCCGAGAACTCAGCCAAGAAAATAGCATTGGTTGTATCTCAGATACAATGACAACAACATATGCTTTTGTCGACTTGGTGAACCTCTGTGTGGGAGAGAAAGTGGAGTAGAGGTCGAATTTTATTAGAAAGAAAATTTTCATATTTTTTTGAGTTAGTTTTAGGTTTTGATTAGGTTTAGGTTATTATTGTACATTGTACAATGGATTTATCCGTTGTATCCGGGCAGGATATAAACTTAGAGAAGGGACTTAGTGATAATAAAGATTTAGTAGTTAAATGTTCTTTCCCGATGAATGTCGACTAAAACCTCATCCTATCTCTCATTTTTCTTTTAAATTTCGATCCTTATTATCTACCCCTCGTTTCCTATCCTGTCCCATAACAAAGGCATGAATATTTGATTGCTGAGTGAGAGGTGCATGGAAAGGGGCCTGAACCACCCCCATCCTTCGAGC
Source organism: Melangyna quadrimaculata (assembly GCA_949320155.1). Classification (NCBI taxonomy): domain Eukaryota; kingdom Metazoa; phylum Arthropoda; class Insecta; order Diptera; family Syrphidae; genus Melangyna; species Melangyna quadrimaculata. The sequence goes on along the minus strand of OX439485.1, from coordinate 107,911,371 downwards.
TAGCCCGAGCGAAATGCAAACATGCCTCAGCCCCTCCAGCACCGAAGTTAAACCCCTGTGGTTCTCAACAATGGCAGGCGACCAACGAATTCGAACGGCTTCGAGATCCATCCTAACTTCAAGGATATGATTTTGCTTTGCAAAGGTCCAATCATTCAGGTCCAGAACCTGAAGATTTCGTGAGGTAGTGGGAAGTCTAGTGGTTATCAAAGAGCGGAATAGGAGGATACGTCAAACACTTGGAGCTTTCCATTATATCAGGCATAGCTAGATCAATAGTGAGGCCTCGGATTCCTAGCCAACCTACTATCAGGTTTTAAACCTGATTTTACGATGTGGTGGGAAACCAGAAAAATATTTTTTTTTGTTTTTTACCTTTAAACAGTGAAAACATTTAGAAATTTTACTATTGAATTCCGAAATAATTAAAATTTTAACATCTTTTTATGAATTGAAGTGTAAATTTTATATATTTCAAAAGATTTAAGTTGGCTTTATTTTTTTGAATTTTTCCTTCAAATTTAAAAAAAACTCTATTTGAATGGAACAACCATTGAATTTCTTGTCTCTAATTTAAATATCCTTATACTTTTCATTGGTTTTTTTATATTTTGAAATCTTTGAAGTTGAATTTTAAAAGATTAGTGAAAACGGTTAGTAGATTTTTATTATACCAAAGAGGAAAAAGAAAAGTAGAAAGAAGAAAAGGAGAAATAATTCTCCATTGAATTCCGGAGAAATTTTTTTTTATTTCTTTTTAATTTTTTTAAAATTTGGAAAATTGAACAACTATTGAACAACAATTATTCAATTTATATATTATATTTTATTTTATATTTTTTTTGTATCCTTCATTTATTTTTTTTGCTGAAATCTTTGAAATATAATTTTGAAAATGAATAAGAAGAGTGTGGGTAGAGTTCCTAAAGCCACCTCGTCTCAACGTGGGTGGGTACCAAATAGGGATCCCCACTTATTAAGGTCGCGGAGAAATGGTGAAGGGTTAGATTTAGGAGATCCCCCACTAGATCAAGCTTATTCATCACCAGGAGAGACTGATGGTATTCAGTCCGCAGAAAACCCATTTTTAGAGTTAACAGAAATAAATCCCTGATGGACGATTTGAACTTTCAAATTGAGACGATAGGGTTAAGGATGGGTGAGGAAGAAGGGGCAGTAGTTATAAGTCCCTCGAGAACAAATACTCATTCTGAGTTGATTCAAATAGAATCCGAGGATGAGAATAGGAACTCGGTACAAAGACGAATACGTGACGATGAAAAAGACAATTTACAACGAACGAGGACAAACAACACGGACTTACACGACAAGCGATGGTCAAAGCGTGAACGTGATGACGATAAACGAAAGATTACGACTAGTTAAAGATTCGGCCATAGTGCTACACGCCAAACATGACAAACAAACCAAAGAAAGAAATCCGACTAATGACTCCCATGACAGACAGAGAAGGTTGTCGCCTCCAGATTTCGGTCACTCACGGTCTACAAGACAGGACTCTCAACAGTTAAAATCCAAGAATTGAGAAGTCTACAGATAGGGGTTAAAATGTGACGGGACTCCAAAGTCAATGAGTGTTGAGAGTTTAATTTTTCGCATTCGGTATTTGCTAACTTTCATCACTTAGTAAGTGGAGCAGCGCCGAATTAGTACTGGCAATATCGTGAGAAAAATAAGGGGGACGATATGCTGAATTATTACGACCTGAGAACAGAACTTTACAGAACAGAACAGAACTTTACTAGAGAAATACCCCCAGGCCAAAACAGTTCCTCCTCCGTGGTTTATTGTGCCTTTGTGAAACGTTGGCTTAGCATTTTGGCTTTCGGTCTGCGGACTTGCTTTATTCCGTCGGACCCATAGACTGGACTGCTGCCAAATAGAAAGCAGTTTTATTTTCGGACGAATCCAGAAGTTTAATCTGCAATGTTCTGGTGGAATGATGCAAACGGCTAAACCCACTTTTCACAAAAGCACAATAAACCGCGGAGGAGGAAATATTTTGGCCTGGGGGTGTTTTTCTTGTCAAAGAATCGGCCCAACTCATAGAATAGATGGTAGAATGGATCGTTTTGTGTATTATGACGTCCTTCAAAATATCATGCTGCCACACGCAGAAGTAGAAAAAATGACCTTCAAATGGACATTCCAATTAATTTGACATCGATCCAAAACAAAACCGCTAATTTAGTGCAAAATTGGTTTTTGGAAAATAAAATCAACGTTTTGAAGTGGCCGGCACAGTCACCTGACCTCATCCCCATAAAAAAACCTTTTGGAGATTGAAGATCGATTCAAAGTGATAACTGCAAAAACAAGGATTTTATTGTTGTTCTAACAGAAATTGCTTGCCTCCAGGAAATCGTAAAGAACTTGATTTAGTTTTGTCGCAAGTGCTTTGAATATTTTTTTAAATTTTTTGTTGTATTTCCCTTACTGTGTAACTAATATATTTGTTTTCTTTGCGATTGAAGAGCTAATGTATACCTACATTAACCAAATAAATTTCATTTAAATATATTCAAGTTTAGAAATTTACTTAATATTAAGCAAAATGTAGCCACTGAAATTTAGTGCTTTTGTTTTGTCCGACACTGTATATAGTTAAGGCCTATGGCCAAAATAAATAATTTGTTTGCATTTACATGTTTCAAGTGAAATTTTTATGCGGTAAAATGATGTGCTAGATTTTCATTTGCGACGGTGTGTGGAGGTCTGACCAGACCGGCGTCCTAGAAGAGTAATTGGCCTTAATTCTTGTTTGGTTTTTGAATACTGGAATGTAATCTTTTCTGAGTCTGATCCTTCTGTTGCCTTTGAACTTTTTATTAATTTTTTGCATGGCTATGTTAGTCAAAGCTCAGAAGTGTTACAGATTCGAAAAGGTAAGCTTAAAAAACTAAAACCATGGATGTCCAGTTTCTTACTTAAAAAAATTGATAAGAAGAATAAATTAAGAATTAAGTGTAAGAAGCACCCTAATAACACTCTCCTCCGCAATAATTATGATCTTTTATGTAAAGAGATAAATTTGGAAGTTCCTATATGTAAAGAAAACTTCTATATGAATAAGTTTCATAAAGCCTAGGGCAATTCCAGAAAAGAATGGGGACTAGTTAACGAGTTGTTTAATAGAAAATCAACTTTTGATGTTCCTCTTAGTTTAACATGCGGAAATTTGAATATAGCCACTCACTCTGAAATGTGTTTAATGATTACTTTACAGATATACCGTTAAGAACGCTTAGTGATGCGGGATTTAATCATTCTTCTTATAAATGTAAGGCTTATTGTTTCAATGATTTTTTCCAATGCAATAGTTTTTATTTTGAACCCACATCGTCTTTTGAAGTTTTTAAAGTCATTAATGCACTTGACAACTCAGATTCCTTTACATTTAATGGTTTTTCGAATAACTTTATTAAAAATGTTTGCTTTAATATTGTTGATATACTAACTCATTTATACAACAAAAGTGTTTTTCATGGTTAGTTTCCAGAATCTTTGAAAATAGCTGAGGTTATTCCGATTTTTAAAAAAAGGTGACAAAAAGTGCATCAATAATTATAGGCCTATCTCTCTCCTATCGGTTTTCTCCAAAATTTTCGAGAAAGTTATAAAATATAAAATCCTCACCTATCTTGATAATCTTTCATTTTTTAGTTCCAATCAATATGGTTTTAGAACCGAAAATTCAACTGAGGATGCACTGCTAAATTTTTGTTCTAATGTCTATGAAAGTATGGACAAAAAAATACACTGCTGCTCTTTTCATTGATATTACTAAGGCTTTCGATACAGTCGACCATGAAATTTTGCTAAGTAAACTAAATAAAGCTGGTTTTAGGGGTTTTATTCTTGATTGGTTTTCTTCTTTTCTTAAAAATAGAAAACGGAAGGTAAGAATAGGTAAATATTTTAGTGAAAGTCACAATATTGATATAGGAGTTCCTCAGGGATCAGTTCTTGGCCCGATTTTATTTCTAATTTATATAAATTCTATTTTCAGTTTAAATCCTAACGGCACTAAAACGGGTTTTGCTGACGATATAGCTTGCGTTTATTCTAGTGCTTCCTTATTAGACCTGGTTTCAGATATTAATCATGATTTGGAATTGTTAAGACATTGGTTTGCGACACACAAACTTGTTCTGAGTGAAAAAACTAAAGTAATGTTTTTTAATCTGCCATTTCTTGATTTTCACCCTCCTGTTCTCATTCTGCATAGCATTGACTGTAAAAACGTTTATGTAATTGTTCTACCTGTAATAGTTTTAATACTCCTAGATGTAATGATTTAAACACAGTTTGTTCTTCAAAGTGTTTCCATATTGAAACTGTATCTGAGTTTAAGTATCTTGGTTTGACAATTGACAATATAATGAATTGGAAATCTCATACGCTTCTACTTAAGAAATATTTACTTTCAATTTCATACATATTTTTTCACTTAAGAAAGCTTTGCTGTCGAAAACTCCTTGAAACTCTTTATTATGGTCTCGTTCAATCAACACTATAATATGGTATAGTTTGTTGGGGTCGTACGTACAAAAACTACCTCCAACCCTTATTAGTAACTGAAAAACACATTATAAGAACTCTTTGGAGAAAAAGAAGACTTGATCATAGTTTTTCCTTTTTTTTTTAGCTCTGGTATACTTCCACTAAAACATCTTTACTTTTATTAAGTTTTAAAAATATTCTTCTTGTGGTTCACGTTATACATCTGTTTACGCTTTGCGCAGTAGTCAAAGAAATCTTGCGTTCATTCCAGCACATAATTCTCAGCATTTTTTTCAATTTTATACTTCAGTAGCACCAAGACTATATAATATATAACCCACTAATATTCGTTCTATTGGCTCGTTTTGCTTTGTTTTAAGGAGGATTAAAGAATGGCCTTTTAACTATGATTTTGATGAAATACATGGCTTGCTTAAAATCTTAGTTTAAAAGTTTATGATACATATTGTTTTTTTATGCACTCTTAAATTTGTTTTCAATCTTTTTTTGTTATTCGACATTCCACCCCGCAATTGTTGAATTACTTTTGATAAATTTTTTAAATTCTCTTTTTTAATCTTTTAAATTTAGTTTTAGATCGATACTTTCGAAACTTGCCGTAAGACAACAGATTGTATCTTAATCGATTTCATCTTTTTCTAATTTTTATAAAAAAGTATATAAACATAATGTAATGTTATTAAATATTTATATTGTGTTAAAGTATTTTGCATTTTCATTATCTTTAACATGAAAATTGTATGTATTTTTAAGGAGAGAAGAATATAAATATATAATAATAAAAAAAAGGTCAGTGACATGAAGTAAGAGAACGTTACGTGTAAAATGGACTAGGGACAGGACAGGATGTACTTCGACTATGACAAAAGGGAATATAACGTACAACTATGACTAGGGACATGACGATACATACAGATTTCGAGTTTGTACACGAGAGGACCTTAAGACTAGGGAGATGACGACACATACATACTTCTGCGAGGACCTTTAGAGAACGAACATGTAGGACCAGGAGACGATATTAGGGACGACAATAACTATGATTGTGACTGGAAAGTAAGTTAGGGGCTATTTCGGAGAACTCGGCCAAGGAAATAGCATTGGTTGTATCTCAGATACAAGGGAGGGACGGCCAACCAATGACAACAACATCTGTCAATGCTTTTGTCGAATTGGTGAACCTCTGTGGGAGAGACAGTGGAGTAGAGGTCGAATTTTATTAAAAAGAAAATTTTCATATTTTTTTGAGTTAGTTTTCGTTTTAGGTTTTGATTAGGTTAAGGTTAGTATTATACATTGTACAATGGATTTATCCGTTATATCCGGGCAGGATATAAACTTGGAGTTAGTGCTTAGTTATTTTAATATAGATTTAGTAGTTAAATTTTCTTTCCCGATGAATGTCGACTAAAACCTCATCCTTTCTCTCATACAGTTGCATAGGTCACTAGCTTTGTGTTCTTCCTTTTCTTTTAAATTTCGATCCTTATTATCTACCCCTCCTTTCCTATCCTGTCCCACAACAAAGGCATGAATTATATTTGATTGCTGAGTGAGAGGTGCATGGAAAGGGGCCTGAACCACCCCCATCCTTCGAGCTAGCCCGAGCGAAATGCAAGCATGCCTCAGCCCCTCCAGCACCGAGGTTAAACCCCTGTGGTTCTCAACAATGGCAGGCGCCCAACGAATTCGAACGGCTTCGAGATCCATCGCAACTTCAAGGATATGATTTTGCTTTGCCAAGGTCACCCCCTCAAATCATTTTTTTTTTCTCAAATTTTAAAATTCCCATCCCTAAATAACACAAGTCTAGGTACCGTTAAAGCTCTTGGTAAGCAAAAGATAGAAAACAGCTGTCCAATCATTCAGGTCCAGAACCTGAAGATTTCGTGGGGTAGTGGGAAGTCTAGTGGTTATCAAAGAGCGGAATAGGAGGATACGTCAAACACTTGGAGCTTTCCATTATATCAGGCATAGCTAGATCAATAGTGAGGCCTAAGTGGAAGACGTTGGAATCCTATTCATGTGGAAGTTTACCTCGGATTCCTAGCCAACCTACTATCAGGTTTTAAACCTGATTTTACGATGTGGTGGGAAACCAGAAAAATAATTTTTTTTTGTTTTTTACCTTTAAACAGTGAAAACATTTAAAAATTTAGCTATTGAATTCCGAAATATTAAAATTTTAACATCTTTTTATGAACTGAAGTGTAAATTTTATATATTTCAAAAGGTTTTAGTTGGCTTTATTTTTTTGAATTTTTCCTTCAAATTTAAAAAAAAACTCTATTTGAATGGAACAACCATTGAATTTTTTGTCTCTAATTTAAATATCCTTATACTTTTCATTGGTTTTTTTTTATTTTGAAATCTTTGAAGTTGAATTTTAAAAGATTTTTACAAAATATATGTAAGAAAAGATAGAAAGATAAGTGAAAACGGTTAGTAGATTTTTATTATACCAAAGAGGAAAAAGAAAAGTAGAAAGAAAAAAAGGAGAAATAATTCTCCATTGAATTCCGGAGAAATTTTTTTTTATTTCTTTTTAATTTTTTTAAAATTTGGAAAATTGAACAACAATTGAATTTTTATTTTATTTTATATTTTTTTTTGTATCCTTCATTTATTTTTTTTTTTGCTGAAATCTTTGAAATATAATTTTGAAAATGAATAAGAAGAGTGTGGGTAGAGTTCCTAAATCCACCTCGTCTCAACGTGGGTGGGTACCAAATAGGGATCCCCACTTATTAAGGTCGGGGAGAAATGGTGAAGGGTTGGATTTAGAAGATCCCCCACTAGATCAAGCTTATTCATCACCAGGAGAGACTGATGGTATTCAGTCCGCAGAAAACCCATTTTTAGAGTTAACAGAAATAAATCCCTGATGGACGATTTGAACTTTCAAATTGAGACGATAGGGTTAAGGATGGGTGAGGAAGAAGGGGCAGTAGTTACAAGTCCCTCGAGAACAAATACTCATTCTGAGTTGATTCAAATAGAATCCGAGGATGAGAATAGGAACTCGGTACAAAGACGAATACGTGACGATGAAATAGACAATTTACAACGAACGAGGACAAACAACACAGACTTACACGACGAAGAAGATTTAGAGATGACATCTTATAAAAATACAGATAGGGTGATTGAAGCTGCTGTATCGAGGTCGGTACAGGAGACACAATCGAAAACGACTGCATTGCTCGAAGGAAGAGCAATTGAAGAACATGAAGGTCATGCAAGCGATGGTCAAAGCTGTCTCCAACAACGTGATGACGATAAACGAAAGATTACGACTAGTTAAAGATTCGGCCATAGTGCTACACGCCAAACATGACAAACAAACCAAAGAAAGAAATCCGACTACTGACTCCCATGACATACAGAGAAGGTTGTCGCCTCCAGATTTAGGTCACTCACGGTCTACAAGACAGGACTCTCAACAGCTAAAATTCAAGAATTGAGAAGTCTACAGATAGGGGTTAAAATTTGACGGGACTCCAAAGTCAATGAGTGTTGAGAGTTTAATTTTTCGCATTCGGTATTTGCTAACTTTCATCACTTAGTAAGTGGAGCAGCGCTGAATTGGTACTGGCAATATCGTGAGGAAAATAAAGGGGACGATATGCTGAATTATTACGACCTGAGAACAGAACTTTACAGAACAGAACAGAATTTTACTAGAGAAATACCCCCAGGCCAAAACAGTTCCTCCTCCGTGGTTTATTGTGCCTTTGTGAAACGTTGGCTTAGCATTTTGCGTTTCGGTCTGCGGACTTGCTTTATTCCGTCGGACCCATAGACAAATAGAAAGCAGTTTTATTTTCGGATGAATCCAGAAGTTTAATCTGCAATATTCTGATGGAATGACGCAAACGGCTAAACCCACTTTTTACAAAGGCACAATAAACCACGGAGGAGAAAATATTTTGGCCTGGGGGTGTTTTTCTAGTCAAAGAATCGGAACAACTCATAGAATAGATGGTAGAATGGATCGTTTTGTGTATGATGACGTCCTTCAAAACATCATGCTGCCACACGCAGAAATAGAAAAAATGACCTTCAAATGGACATTCCAATTAATATGACATCGATCCAAAACATACCGCTAATTTAGTGCAAAATTGGTTTTTGGAAAATAAAATCAACGTTTTGAAGTGGCCGGCACAGTCACCTGACCTCATCCCCATAAAAAAACCTATTGGAGATTGAAGATCGATTCAAAGTGATAACTGCAAAAACAAGGATTTTATTGTTGTTCTAACAGAAATTGCTTGCCCCCAGGAAATCGTAAAGAACTTGATTTAGTTTTGTCGCAAGTGCTTCTAATTTTTTTTTAATTTTTTTGTTGTATTTCCCTTACTGTGTAACTAATATATTTGTTTTCTTTGCGATTGAAGAGCTAATGTATACCTACATTAACCAAATAAATTTCATTTAAATATTCAAGTTTAGAAATTTACTTAATATTAAGCAAAATGTAAGCCACTGAAATTGAGTGCTTTTGTTTTGTCCGACACTGTATATAGTTAAGGCCTATGGCCAAAATAAATAATTTGTTTGCATTTACATGTTTCAAGTGAAATTTTTATGCGGTAAAATGATGTGCTAGATTTTCATTTGCGACGGTGTGTGGAGGTCTGACCAGACCGGCGTCCTAGAAGAGTAATTGGCAAGGTAAGTGACATGAAGCCTTGTATATGAAATCCATAGTACTATCATGGTGAATGTCGAATGGACTGACATCTTCATTCAGGGGGCAAAAGAATTTCATTAAATTCCACAACCCTATCTCACCGAGACATTTGAATTTTGTGGAGAATTATTTGCAAGTATAGGAAAGGAATAGCCTAATTGATAACAGTTAGAGTGAAGTAGGTAGAAGGGATGTTTTTTGTTGGTTTACATTTTTTAGTCGGTTACTTTTCTATGCAAAGGTGCAGAAAATTAAAAAGTTTGAAATAAAATTTTGTGAATTCTCCTTGATTTGTTGGGTTTTGTGCGGTTAATGAGGAAGGGGTGTTTTTTTTACAGCTTTGGGTGTCTTGTGTGCAAGAAGACAACGGTGACGGCGGCGCGTGAAGGTCAAGGCATAATAGGTAGGTAGATTGATTTTTTTTTGCTTTCTATATATTTAGGTCTGTTGGTAAGAATATGAGTGATGCAATAATTTATGAGTTTGATGGCGGTGATGTTTTTTGATGAGTATGGCTCGTGGTAGGTAGTTAGGTATGTATGTCGCTTTTTTATTTTAACCTAGAAAAGTAGGTATGGTTGTATATAATTTGTATTAATATCTAAGTAGGAACCTGTGGGTAGGTAGGTACCTAGACCTACCTAAATTTTAAGTGAATGTTTATGATTATTTTTCGCTGATTTTTGTCTTTTCAAGGTGTTAGTTTAGAAATTTGAAATTGATAGGATGATGGCTACCATTATTTAAGATTTTCAGTGAGAAATTTGAACTTATAACCTACCACTATGTGGACATGTTGTTGAGTCTTAAGGGCATCTAGGTATTACCTAAATCATTACTCTTGATAATTAAAAATTGCTGAAATTTATTTGAAATTCTCTGTTTGGTTCATTGTCGACAATCGCCTACCATTTTTCTAATTGGAGTTTTAAAAAATCCTAACTTCATTTCTGCTTGAAAGAATTTTCAAATTAAGATACCTTTTAAAATAAGCCTTTAAATTTGCCTAAATTTTTGTTTAAAATTTATTGAGGAAAAAAATTAACTTTTGTACAAAAAAAAATTAACTTTTTTACAAAAAAATTAACTTTTTACAAAAAAAAAAAAATTAACGTTATTAAAATAATTACATTTTGTACAAGGAAAAAATTAACTTTTTACAAAAAAAAAAAAACTAACTTTAATAAGCCTAAATTGAGTAACATTTTAAGGGTTGCCACATCTTTAAAATAACTTCTTTTTTAAGTGAAGCGTGAGGTAGTCAACTAATTTATATACATTTATAGATATTTACGCTCAGCCCTGACTCACATTAAATAACAAAGCGCCTTTGGCGACGGGCGGTAAAAAAATTTAAAAAAAACTAGTGATACACAATTATACAATTATACATAAAATACTCGTAAATGGCCATTAGTTAATATTGAACTTTGCCAAAATAAATTTTGACCTCAATCTTCTGAAGAGCTCCCTGAACAAAATTCATATGGCTCAATACAGGTTTTATATTTCAAAAATGGCCTAGTTTTTAAAAAGGTATAACTTGCCAAAGCTATGTTTAAATAGACACTTATAACCGTTTGAACCCAATCAAATAGGTGCTGCAATAAAAGTATGTAAAAAACCCAAAACTCGATTTTTTACCTGGTTTAGATTTTCCCAAGTATCATAAAATGTATGGGATTTTGGGTGCACTTATTAATGAGTTTTTTTATTATTATTTTGTTCATCAGGTAAAAATAATAAGACTTTATGTTATTAGGCATTTTTTGAAAAAAAAAAATTGACCTCAAAGTCAAAATTTTGCTCGGGCAAGAAAAATTGAACACCATTTAAAATTAAATATCTAGCAACCCTAAACACATATCGGCTTAACTTAAACGTAGTTTTAAAGGCTAGTTATTTCTGACTTAAAAAAAGTCCAAAATAAGGTCCCTACCATTAGCACTGACAGAGAAATTAACCTTAACAGGGGTCAGGGTACAGGGTAGGTCCCTACCTAACCTACACTCAAATAAAAAAATTATTTGACAACTAAAACTTATAAAACCTACCTACCCACTATGATATCGCCCACTGGCTGAAATTCAACCACCACATTGACAGACTCTAGTGTCAAACAACTAAAAGTTACCTAGGTAGGTACTTACATACCTACCTACGTTCCTACTCGTATGATAAATTGTGAATGCAAAGTCAAACCAAATAAACCTACCTACCTCCTACCTACCCTGAAAATCAAACAAACAAATTTCAAGCCAAAAACAGGAAATTTGTTTTTATTTTTTATACCTAGGTATACAATCTACCTACCACCAAGAACCTACCTACCTCAACTTGCATACAAGTTCTCACTTTTGTCATTAACTTATATAGGTATTCCTCGGCATAATAAATTGTAAATTTCTTGTAAAAAAATTCAGGCCAAACTCAAAATCATCCAACAATTTAGATATTAATAAAACCTACCATTCATTATTTATACGAATATATCTACCTATTTAGTTATATTTTCCTTTCCCGCAAAAAAATATGCTCAAAATCTTGCACTTGCAACAAATTTCACGGCAAATGAGAAATCTTTGCCATACAATTTAATATAAAAACTACCCTCAATAATACCTATACGATGGCATATACAAATATAAAAATATACTTACACAACATAACCATATTTTTCTTTCCCGCATTAAAATCAACCTACCCTTGATAATATACGAATGTAGGTATACCTATATGCATTATTCTTTCCCACAAAAAAAAAAAACTATATTCCTTGCTTCAAGGTTGATGACGACGCAAACGACTTACATAATGTATGTTTACTCTCTACTTCTCTTGTTCTTCTCGCATATATCATATCAGTAAATTAAGAAAAAAAAAATTACTTTGCACATTCAATCAAAGAGGAATTGAACATTTTTTTGTCATTCTCTTCACCTTTTTCTCATCATAGACGTTTAAAAAAAACCTTCAATTGGTAATCTCGCTTACTCCATTTAGTTTATTAGAATCGAAAAAAATACACTTCTCTTGCTCTAACTACATAAGTCTCGATTCTCCGATTAATGCAAGTCTCCCAAAAATGGAAGTCTCCGCCGAAAATTGTCTCCCAAAAATGGATTTCTCCGCGAGCTAAAGTGGTGCCACCACAGGCAGTGGGTCGCCCTAAGAAATGTTGTCCATGATAGTAGTATGGATTTTATATACAAGGCATGAAGTAAGAGAACGTTACGTGTAAAATGGACTAGGAACAGGACAAGATGTACTTCGACTATGACAAAAGGGAATATAACGAACAACTATGACTAGGGACATGACGATACATACAGATTTACAAAGACGAATACGTGACGATGAAAGAGACAATTTACAACGAACGAGTACAAACAACACGGACTTACACGACCAAGAAGATTTAGAGATGACATCTTATAAAAATACAGATAGGGTGATTGAAGCTGCTGTATCGATGTCAGTACAGGAGACACAGTATAAAACGACTGCATTGCTCGAAGAGCAAATGAAGAACATGAAGGGCATGCAAGCGATGGTCAAAGCTGTCTCCAACAACGTGATGACGATAAACGAAAGATTACGACTAGTTGAAGATTCGACCATAGTTTTACACTCCAAACATGACAAACAGTCCAAAGAAAGAAATCCGACTACCCATGACAGACAGAGAAGGTTGTCACCTCCAGATTAAGGTCACTCACGGTCTACAAGACAGGACTCTCAACAGCTAAAATCCAAGAATTGAGAAGTCTACAAATGGGGGTTAAAATTTGACGGGACTCCAAAGTCAATGAGTGTTGAGAGTTTAATTTTTCGCATTCGATGCCTACTATTTGCTAACTTTCATCACTCAGTAAGTGGAGCAGCGCTGAATTGGTACTGGCAATATCGTGAGAAAAATAAAGGGGACGATATGCTGAATTATTATGACCTGAGAACAGAACTTTACAGAACAGAACAGAACTTTACTAGAAAAACACCCCCAGGCCAAACCAGTTCCTCCTCCGTGGTTTATTGTGCCTTTGTGAAACGTTGGCTTAGCATTTTGCCTTTCGGACTTGCCTGCGGACTTGCTTTATTCCGTCGGACCCATGGACTGGACTGTTGCCAAATAGAAAGCAGTGGTATTTTCGGACGAATCCAGAAGTTTAATGCAATTTTCTGGTGGAATGACGCAAACGGCTAACCCCACTTTTCACAAAGGCACAATAAACCACGGAGGACGAAATATTTTTGCCTAGGGATGTTTTTCTAGTCAAAGAATCGGCCCCACTCATAGAAGAGATGGTGGAATGGATCGTTTTGTGTATGATGACGTCCTTCAAAACATCATGCTGCCGCACGCAGAAGTAGAAATAATGGATATTCCAATATGACATCGATCCAAAACATACCGCTAATTTAGTGCAAAATTGGTTTTTGGAAAATAAAATCAACGTTTTGAAGTGGCCGGCACAGTCACCTGACCTCATCCCCATAAAAAAAACCTATTGGAGATTGGAGATCGCCCGATTCAAAGTGATAACTGCAAAAATAAGGATTTTATTGTTGTTCTAACAGAAATTGCTTGGCCCCAGGAAATCGTAAAGAACTTGATTTAGTTTTGTCGCAAATGCTTTTAACCCCTTACACCATGATTTTTTTTTCTTCATGAAAAAAATGTATGTGGTAGTTAATGCTAAATTAAAGGACATGTGTTTCAGGAATTTTCATTTTATTCGATAAAAATTGGGAAAATCGAAGTTTTCCGGTTTGGATCATATATGGCACATTGAGCAGAAAAGGAACAAAAATTATCTTACCGAAATAAATTAATTATTTATTTCAAATTTTATATAGTGTGGAATAACATGAAACAATTTCTTTTTTCGTTGAGGCATAAGTTTACTTTGCATTTTCGGCACTCCACAAAAGATCTTCCACCGCATTCTGGGACATAACACCGCTGTCTAGTAGTCCAAACAGGTAAGTGATCTAACTGATCCAAGCGTACGTCCTGGGATGGCATACTAGCAACCGGTCTTTTCAACTTCTTCCATTGAATAATATTTTCTATGACATTAGAACGTCTTCCTCGTTTGCTGACGGTAATTGGCTTGCTGGCATAGTATAAATCTTCAGCTACCGTGCATTTGAAGTCTGCTAAGGGCATTCACGGCTCGGATCTGTCGAGCCTTCGTCTATTACAGCAGCCACGCGTTTGATTTTACCATGTCGATCATGTGAAAGAAAATTCGGTGGTAGAATTTTTTGGATCTAATTTGTATCCTGTAGTGTCCAAGAAGCGCATCCAACAGATCGACTCCACCCATATGCCGATTGTACGTCATCACTGCATTTGGGCATGGTACATCTTGGTAGGCCTTTTCTTTTTTATTGTATCGTCGAACTTCAGAAGATGGTTTGCAGCCGACGTATCAATTCGACGATATCAATTTCCTCAACATTCGCTAGTTTTTCAACGGTTGCACCTCCTCCCTCTTCAAGTCTTTTTCTGTTGGAACCTTATACTTCAGAATGCGATTAGCTTTTATTGTGCCTAACGGTAAGATCGCCTTTTTAGCGAGGTAAGTCAACAGTGGCAAAGATGTGTACCAGTTATCGAAGAATAATTTATAGTTGACGCCTTCAGGAATGGTTCTTGCAAGTCGAACAACATCGTCACTAGGCTGGTATTCACCGAGCGATCATAACTTAAGAGCCTCATAAACCTATTCACCAAGCAATATTAATGGACATTTACGAGCGCTCGCAAAAGTTATGAGTGGTCTCGAGCACTCCTAAATTACGAGCGTTCTCTTCGAAAGGTTGTCCGAAAACTTTCGCAATAAAACCTCCCTAAACAGAAAAAAGTATGCTCATTTGATACACCCCATTCGCCATCATGGTATTTCTGGGTATTTTTATGACGTCACAGCTCACAATCATCTTTTGTTATTATTTTTTGTTTAAAAAAGTCAAAATTAAAGCATTCAAAAGAGTAATTTTTAGATGACAATAGAATAACATATATTGTAATGTTAAATTCTTAAAAGAACTACTACCTTTTATTTTTGTTCAGAGATTATACCTATTTACAGACAAAAGAAAAAAATGTTTTTAGTTTATTGATAATTTCTTGGCGTCTGCCTACCCAGCTGTCTTTCGTTTCCAAATGGGAATGTTTGGTTGGTTTTTCGAACATTTGCTATTATATATTAACACATTGGCGTTCTTTTTCGAACATGGAAGAATACTTATAAGTGGTTGGTGAGCAGTTTATGAGTGATCGGTGAATACCAGCCTAGAAGTACTGTTGCGTATCCGATCTCTCCATACGGATCCAAGATATCCCTCAATTTTCGGCATCTTTAGGATACCATAAAAACACTTACTTGCAACACCCAAGATAGATCAATTTTATTAACAAAAAAAAAAAAAAAAAAATCATTAACAACATAAAAACGCAGGCTCACTGTATAGGTGTTGAGGCTCGTCTTACGACGACGCCGCGCAGCTTCATCACAGCATTCATAGTCCGTAGGGGATGATTTGATTGTACCTATAAGGAAAAAGAAAAGAAAAAAATAAAAAAAACAAAACAAAATTTAAATAGAAATTTGATGGGTTGAAAGTCGCCGTCAGGTTCTGTCTCTGAATCCACCTTTTTATAAAGATTAATTCGGGAACAGAATCCGACGACAAAGTTCACTTAACTTTAAATGGAAATAATCCTGGTTAGTGTTGAGAAGATGGCAAGGTAAACCTGAAAATAGAAGAAGAAAATAGTAAAAAAAAAAAAAAGGAATAACATACAATCAAAATAAACTCACCTGCAATGTCATTTGGGGTAGGTTTCGCGTCTTCCTTTTGGTGTAATATTTGACGTATGGTATTGCTTGCCTGTTGATCTTGTGTTTTAGTTATTGTTTTTTTAGTTATTTTAATGGTAATCTAATAAATATTAAATAAACATTTCAGCAAGATATGCACCACACATTTTTTAACAAACTTTAATATTGCAGCTGTCAAACAGATGTGACAGCCGAAACATAGTTTCGCTCAAAAGAGCATTGCCAGCATATGGTGCTGAATAAGGCAAATCTGCAATGTTTACCTTGCAAAAGTAGTATTAGTCAAGCTGAGAAACAAATTTAATATAAATCCTAGAAAATTAAGCGTATAGTGCAATTCTTGGTAGTTAGGCAATAATTAGTAATTAGGTTTTTTTATAGAAATTTTATATTTACATTAACTATTTTAGCTATTAATCGAGTTTAAGACTTAGACATTTATTTAGTGCAATATTAGTTATAGAGGTAGTACACACCCGCACAAATATATAAAGACACCATATACAAGACTGACATAACAAAGCATAGGCTGAATAAAGAGGTTTTAACTAAGCAGGTATCATTGACTGGGGGAATTAGATTTCGAATTCCAGTCTGTAAACCTTATATATTACATAAGTCAAAACGAATGTAGGCTATAGGGCGATGACCGATTATGATGTAATTTCATCAGACATTCGTTTTAAAGCAATATACCGATCAGCTGCATTGAAATCAGTATTGCCGCAAATCATCATACGTATATACATACACATTAGTATAATTGTACCACAGAAAAATAAAAAAGTTTTTTTTCCGCGGATAATAAATATTGGAAGTTTTAATTAAAAAAAAAAATCCATTTATTTGCAATTAAGCTAATTCAAACAAGGTCCAAAAATAAAGGTAAATTAAACTGATCCAAAAATGATAGTTGCTTTGAAATTAAACAAAATTGTTATACCTTATAGGGAAGGAAAGACGAAGGTCAGAGCAAGGTGACCCTCGCAGTGCAGTGAGGGAATAGCCTCCCACAGAAGGCATTGTGTTTTCTTATCTAGCAGAGGTATGACATTACAAATTGTATGAGATTCAAGATAGTCATTTATAGTTTTCTCACCTTATTCCTAGGTTTTGATTATCAAAGAGTAGGAACATCTTCGAAGGCTACCCCGTACGTATATGTATATATAGGCGCACATACGCAAGTAGTTAAATAGAGAAGCCTACCTACTCACTCCATCAAGCCTCTGCTCCTTTTTTTGGATAGAGAACATTGTTTTATCCGGAGTTAAACACAGGGTTACAATTCTGGACTTGGGGAACTTAGTGGCAGACCGTACGAATTGACCACCGAAAACTGATACAACAGTGAACATTTTTGCTCAGTCCCTTCTGGATAGATTCCTTTGAATCTTTATTGGTCCCTTCTGGACAAAAATTTTTGTTTTCCTTTTGGTCCCTTTTTGGACTTTTTTTTGATTTTAATCTTTTGTAAAGGAAAAAAGAAAATCTAAAGATCGAAAAGAAAAAAAAAAAAAATAAGTGGAATAAGAAAAGATAGAGAAAAAAAAAAAAAAGAAAAGATCAAAGCAGGGATAAAGTGAATAAGTGAAAGTGAAGAGTGTACTTCTGGACTTTTAGTGCACAAGGAGTATACATATATATATATATATTTGTGAAATTTTTTTTTTGTGTTACAACTGGGCTATACATATTTGAAGCCAATTTACCCATAAGGTGCTGCCGGCAGAACATCGATGGAAACAAAAGAAAAAGTAGTAAGTTCTTTGAAAGTATATTAACTTTTCCATATATGTATATATATATATATAGAAAATAAATTGTACTGAAATACTAGTATTGAATACTTAATGAGAAAGAAGTGCATACACTCCAGTGCTTTGGATGATATCCACCTTTTTTTTGTTCACTGAATTTTTGCTTGACAGTCTTTTGTCTTTTCCAGTTTGGAGGTAAACAATTATGTATATACACTCCAGTACAACAAATTATAGCTAAACAATTTTCTTGGTTAGTTGGTTTAGACATTATATAAAACATTGAATTACGTTTTTAAGATTTTCGTTCTTCCTAGTTAAATTTTTATTTAACTCCTTTTACTAAAGAAATATTGATAGCTTATTTGTACTAATTTTGTGAAATAAACTTAAGATTTGATGAAATCAAATTCTTTTATTGATTAGTCCCTCTGAATCATTGAATGTAGTGATGGAGTGCTAATTGCTAACTATAAGGTGTGTGAAGGCTCGGCTGGGCCGACGATGAGTGAAGAAAAATGACATACATTTTGGAAAATGACATGACGAGGGTTACTACCTTTTACGAAACTGACTTAACTTACGGTTTACACTTACTTACTGACTATTTTTGGGTTTCTTTATAATTCCATCATACTACTTACTTAACTTATTCACTCACTAGACGTACTATACATACTCCTTACCAACCATACTTACCTTACTTACCTACTTTGACCAAAGACTACATTCATACTTACCTTACACACTAGTACTACATACTTACTTTACTGAAAATGGACATTCTATTTACTAACCTACTTTTATATGCTATAGTACATAACTGACTTTTTTTTTTACCTTTTTTGACTTGACTCTATGGGATAGATAACAATATTCTCACGGACTCATAACGACTTAATTTACGACTGGAAGTTCATGTTTGGGGCTATCTTCATAAACATAGTGGCCAAGAAGATAGCAACGGTTGTATTTTCGATACAAGGGTGGGCAGGCCAAACTTTTGCTAACAACATCAGGCAAGGTCTTGGAGTGCTCGACGAACCACTGTATTGGTGAGACAGTGGGGTTGATGTTGATCTTCGGTGGATAAATAAAAAAAAAAAAAAAAAAAAAAAAATTTCTTTTAAATTTTTTTTGTTGTTAGTTAGGTTAGTTGAGTTAGTTTTTTTTTGATATTGTATCCATAAGATAACATATCAATATTTTGAATATTATATCCCTCGATATAAATTTTAGATAGTAGGGTTTAGTCTTAATTTAATTTTATTATTTTTAATTTTTTTTTGTTTTTACCGAAGATTTAATGGAAACTCCACCCTTTTACTAATGCAGTGGCATAGGTAGCTGAGTTTGTGCATTTCCTTATTTCTTTTAGTTTCCAGTTTCCCATTTTGATACTTTCTCCATTCATCCTTTTCCTATCCTTTAATAGAGGCATGTTTTATTTTGTTTGCTGAGTGGGAGGAGTTTTGGAAAAGGGCAAGAACCGCCCCAATCCGTCGAGCTTAGCCGAGCTAGAGCAAGCATGCCAAAGCCCTTTTTCCAACTCCATAGTTATATCCCCGTGATACCCATAACTCGCAACAATGGCGCCCAACGGTACGAACGGCTTCCAGATTGATTGGGACTCCAAGGAAATGATTTTTGCTTAAGGTCATTCCCTTGAACTCACAACGATCTTCCTTTTTAAATTTTTTTTTCACAATTTTTTTAATTTCCTTTCCCATCCTTTTAGCACAAGCTTAGAGACCGCATAGGTTCTTTGCTTGGCGGGGGATAGAGTTCAGCTGTCCAATCTAACAGGTCTAGAACCCGTAGATTATGTGAGGTAGATCTGAATCCTTCGCAAGGTAGAGAGCGGAGTAGGGTGGAAAAGCAGTCCACTGATGGCTATCCATACAGTCAGGCACAGCCAGATGTATAGAGTGGCGTGAGTGGGGTGTTTTGAAATGCTACTTGTGTGGAGGGTTGTTTCTATTTCCTAGCCAACCACCGTTCAGGTTTAACATCAGAAAGCTCGATGTGGCGGGAAAATCAGATTCAGCCCGAAACACTCGTCGAGTATCAGGGACACCAGTCGTGAAAGTGACAGACTGGTTGACATGGGACAAGAACTTACGAGGACCTAACAGAACAAACACTTTACGAAAGACGTTCCACAATTTTTTTCTCTCTCTCTTATTTCGTTTGGAAACCCAGTTGGGATTTCACACACCTTAACATGAAAATTAAAAGCAACCCATTTAAATCTAGTTTCAAAAAAAAAAAAAAAAAAAAAATTTTTTAAAACATCCTTTTTATAATTTGTTTACATATTTTTTTTTGAAATTATATATTTTTATTTTTGAATTCTTTCTTTTGGATTAGTTTAAGTTATACTTGAATCATTTTCTTCATTAAAAATTTTTTTTTTGTACAATTTTTTTTTACATTTAAATTTAATATTAATTTAATTTTTTTTTTTTTTTTACTTTTTACCTTGCAATTCCTTTTTTTTTGAATTAATTAATTTGAAAAAAAAAAAAAAAAAAAAAAATTTTGAATTTTATTTGCCTTTTTTTTACCTTTGCTTGATTTGTTTAAATTTGTTTTTTTTTGAATTTTATTGCATTTTTACCTTTTGTTTAAATTTTTGAATTTCCAAAAAAAAAAAAAAAAAAAAAAAAAAAAAAATTTGAATTTTATTTGCCTTTTTTTCACCTTTGCTTGATTTGTTTAAATTTGTTTTTTTTTTGAATTTTATTGCATTTTTACCTTTTGTTTAAATTTTTGAATTTCCAAAAAAAAAAAAAAAAAAAAAAAAAAAAAAAAAATTTTTAATTGAAGTATATAAATTTTGTTGATTGCATTTTTCGTGATTATGAGCAAACAGAACACGGGTGCGATCAGAAAGAGCACCGGGCCACCGCAACAGCCAGATAAAAGCGGTAGGCCAGCTACAACACGCGCCATGTCTGCCCATAGCCCTCAGGTCCAAATGGTAAACCTGGGTCCGGAACTGAACCAGACCTTGTCTAACCCGTTTGATGAGTTGGTTGAAGACGAGGTCAATAATCTAAGAAGGGGATTAGGAGCGGGGGCAGGGGGGATAACTCAAGACCCAAGTCAGGAAATCACTCCTCAAGGACTCCTCCCCATAGAGGATCCTGAAGAAGGTGAAGGTGAAGGTGAAGAAACTAGGGAAAGCGTAGACAGACTGACGCGACGGCTAGTACGAGAACAATTCTTACTAACTCAAAATGACTTAGACCGACAAGACAAGGAAGAGAAAGAAACTACCAGTGGGGGATTTAGGGACGGAGAGTGCCTGAAAAACGCGATTGATTTTTCTGTTTCACGGTCTATATACGAGACCAATACCAAAACCATGGCTTTGTTTGCCGAACAAGCAAAAAGTCTAAAAATGATGCAAACCATGGTACAGACAATGACGAGTAACGTGACAACGATGAGCGAGAGACTCAGTTTAGTAGAAAAGTCTACTCTAGCTTTATACGCTAGACAGGAAGAACGTTCAGATCCACATACTGATCCGGATGTTAGTGAAATGATGGTTGCCGGTCGCCCTTCGACAAGTCAGACTTGCCACAAAGAGCCGCCATGCAACAACCACAATATTAAAAAAGCAAATAAGCGAGTGGAAGTTCACAAATGGAACATAAAATACGATGGAAACCCAAAGAAAATGACAGTAGAGAGTTTCATTTTTAAGATATCGCACCTTCAAAAGAATAACGGGTTTTCTAATGGAGAAGTTTTCGCGGATTTCCACCACTTACTAACAGGAACTGCCGAGAAGTGGTATTGGCAGTTCCTTGAAGAAAAAGCAAATGACGAGTTTCTGAACTTCTACGATTTAAAGTCGGAACTATTAAGACAATTCAGAAGTAGCAGGACAGATTATGAATTGCTTAGGGAAATAATGGACAGGCGACAGCAACCAAATGAAACATTTGACGAGTTTTATGAGGAGATTAGGAGTCTGACCCTACAAATGAGGAACCGCCCTAGCGAAAAAGACTTAGTAACAATGATTAGACAGAATATTAAGGACAGAGTTGCGACACTGATCTTCGGATGTCCCATAAAGGATATTCGAGATTTAAGAGAAGAGTGCCGAAGGGCAGAAAAACACCTGACGACTAGGGATTCTAAAATGAAAAAACAAATAAGTGCAATAGGAGACAACGAGTTAGAACGGACAAGACACTACCTGACCGACTCTGAAGACGAACAAAAAACACACATTTCGGCAGTGCAATACAACCGTACGGACAGACTAGCAACAAACGCAAAGACTGACAAACGAAGCTCGACATACAAACACAACGAACGAGACAGGAAGACAGAACATAATAAAGACACACACTCTCACTCAGCAAATTGTCCCTCAACGTTTCATGCACTCACCTGTTTCAGTTGTGGTCAGGGAAACTTATCTTTTAAGTGTGCTTCATGTCAGGGAAACATGAAGGTCGGCAGTGCTCCCGGGTCAAATCTACCGGCAACGATGCAAGCCCCGGAAAAACCGAACCCGGAGAAATAAGGATCCTCAAGAGAGAAAACAAGACTGAAGAGAAATCTAAAAATGAAAATGTGCAATATAAATCTCTCCACCAAAGAATGCAGGAGTATGAAGAGGTAAGGAGAAGAATCTTCAATGAGGAAATTTCCGTAGTAGAAAAGAAAAGTAGTAGGAGTTTTAGAAAAATATCTAGGCTTAGGGAAAAATGTGCAATATTCAGACGAACTAAGAACAAAATTGAAGCTACTGTTCTAGCGATTTCAGACGACAATAGGCCCTATGCTAAAGTAGCCGTTGACGGTGAGGAAATGATAGGCCTATTGGATAGTGGAGCTTCGGTGAGTTGCATAGGAAGAGGGGCAATAGACTTCATACATAAACATAACGTATACATGACTCGAATGACAGTCGACATTAAGACAGCAGACGGGAAGAACCAGCACATACATGGACGATTCAAAACCAAAGTCTCATGGGGTGGCCTTACACAAGAGTTGGAGCTATATGTTGTTCCCAGCCTGACACAACCACTCTACTTAGGGGTCGATTTCTGGAGGACGTTCAAGGTCGCTCCAAATGTCATCAGCTCACTAGACATTCCATTGCCGACGGGAGGGCAAGAGTCTGATCCTATGCGTCAGCTTACTCCATCACAAGCTGAGGAACTGAAGCGAGTAAAGCTTACATTCCCTTCTTTTGCGACGATGGGATTGGGTAAAACTCATGTTGAAAAGCATGTCATAGAGATGGAAGACGACACCATTCCCATCAAACAGAGACATTATCCAATATCACCCGTCGTCCAGAAGTTGATGTACGCTGAGCTAGATCGCATGCTGGAACTAGGTGTGATTGAGGAGAGCAACAGCGCTTACAGTTCACCAGTTGTGTTGGTGCGTAAGCCAGGCAAAAACAGACTTTGCTTAGACTCGAGAAAAGTAAACGCGGCCACAAAAAAATTTGCCTACCCTCTTCCGCATATTGAAGGGATCTTAAGTCGTCTCCACAACACGCACTACATATCGAGTATCGATTTGAAGGACGCCTTTTGGCAGATTCCTCTGGAGCTTAAATCAAGAGAAAAGACGGCGTTCACAGTCCCTGGGCGACCACTGTACCAATTCACGGTTATGCCGTTTGGATTGTGCAATGCCGCCCAGAGAATGAGTAAGCTAATGGACAAAGTCATTCCCGCTCGTTTGAGGGAGAATGTCTTTGTCTACCTCGATGACCTCTTGATTTGTTCCCCAGACTTTGAAACCCACATGGGCGTTCTCAAAGAGGTGGCGAGATGTCTGCGTGAGGCGGGGTTAACAATAAATGTGGAGAAAAGCAAATTCTGTTACAAAGAGATCAAGTATTTAGGCTATTTCGTCGGTGATGGATGTTTAAGGACTGATCCAGAGAAAGTTTCTGCAGTCAGGGATTTCCCAGTGCCAAAAACCCCTAAACAACTCCGTCGATTCTTAGGGATGACGGGATGGTATAGACGCTTTATCCCAAATTTTGCGTCTATATCAGCCCCAATGACAGACTGTCTAAAGAAAGGGAAAGACTTTGCCATGACGAACGAAGCCTTGACGGCATTTGAGGACTTGAAAATGACCCTAGTGACAGCACCGATACTAACCAACCCAGACTTCTCACGACATTTTTATATACAATGCGACGCTTCAACTACTGGCGTAGGGAGTGTTCTTTTCCAAATGGATGAAGAGAACAACGAACGACCCATAGCATTCATGTCCCAGAAGCTTAATCCTGCACAACGGAATTACAGCGTAACGGAACTTGAGTGTTATGCGGCCGTTTTGTCCGTTAAGAAGTTCCGAGCTTATATTGAGGGTTTACCGTTCACTATAATAACTGACCACGCAAGCCTTAAGTGGCTGATGACACAGAAGGACTTGAGTGGACGGTTAGCTCGATGGAGTTTAAAGCTGCAAGGCTTTGACTTCACGATAGAGCACAGAAAGGGAACCCTTAATGTAGTCCCGGACACTCTGTCAAGAGTTCATATGGATGAGATTGTGACCGAAATGCCAGAAGTTGACTTCAATTCACCTTATTTTTCGTCAGAAGAATATGTGGAATTGAAGAAAACAATCAACGAAAACCAAAACAGATTACCGGACATTTGTATATCAGACGGCTTCGTATACAAACGGACTGACAGACGAACCGGGGACCCTATTCAAGAGGACAGAGCCTGGAAACTCTGGGTACCGAAGGAGTTGCGTAGGGGTCTTTTGGTATCTGCGCATGATTCCTTCACTGCCGGCCATGGGGGAATACACAAAACTTTAGCCAAACTCCGACAAAGATATTTCTGGCCAAATATGACGAACGAAGTGAAAGATTATGTACAAAACTGTGATATATGCAAGTGCAATAAGCCAATAAACTCGATTTCTAGGCCACCCATGGGACAACAGACAATCACTGAAAGACCTTTTCAACGACTCTACATAGACTTCCTAGGACCATACCCACGAACGAAAACCGGACATACACACATTTTTATTGTATTAGACCACTTCAGTAAATATGTTTTCCTTAAACCAATACGTAGAGTAACAGCAGCTGAGGTAGTAAAATATCTAGAAGAGGGTGTATTCCATATGTTCGGTGTACCCGAATATATCCACTCTGACAATGGGAAACAATTTGTTTCAGAATTATTTTCCAGCTTTCTAAAAAAGTACGGTGTAAAACATGTTCGTACAGCCTTTTACTCACCTCAGGCTAATGCTTCTGAGAGAGTTAATCGGTCTGTATTGGCCAAAATTCGGTCCTATATTGATAGTGACCAACGCAATTGGGATCTTCATGTGAGCAACACAGCCTTCTCGTTGCGTAGTGTGTTACACGATGCGATAAAGTTTGAGCCATATTATGCCGTTTTCGGATCTCAAATGGTCCAAAACGGTGAGACATATGAGCTACTCCGAAAACTTGATTTGATCAGAGATAACGATGTAGGTGTTTTAGACAAATCTGACAAACAAGCCATATTACAAAGGAAAATATTTGATAACCTTAACCTGGCTCACAAAAGATCCACGAAAATATACAACACACGAAGCAAAGATATATCATACAAAGTAGGACAAATTGTATATAGAAAAAATTTCAAGCAAAGTAATCGTCTCGACAAATACAATGCAAAACTAGGACCAAAGTATTTGAAATCCATAGTGTTGAGGACAGTTGGTAACTCCCTCTACGAACTAGGGAACTTGAGGGGCGTACTTAGGTACTTACCATGCAAAAGATATACATGCTTGATAACGCACTCAAGCTGCTGTCGCTGTTTATTTATTTAATTATTTATAGAGATTTATTTATTTATTTATAGAGAGTTATGTATTTACTTATTGATTTATTCCTAAAGATTAAATAATTTACTTGTTTAGTTACTTATAGAGATTTATTTATTTACTTATTTATTCATTGACAAAGATTTTCACATATATTTAATTATTTATTTGTAGTTTTAGTTATGTATTTATTCACAGAGATTTATTTATATATTTATATAAATATAGTTTTATACTCATTTATTCTTGCTAGCTGTGATATAGATGTTTGGATTCGACAGATGAATTCTGTATATAAATACATTAAACATGTTATGTAGGTACTGATAACACTGTGATATTTTTATGACAGAGATGAAGACTGAACGACATAAAGGAAAAATTTAACGTTAAGTAAATATACTCAAGTTAGGTATATATACGAATTTGTATCTCCATGTAAGCGAAGCTTAACCAAAATTATACATTCAGCAGCAATCTCGACCTAATACAAACCAAGCAAAAGCCCACATCATACTCAAGATAATACAAACAACACTCATAAGTATGCCCGGCAATCAAACAGATAGCCAGCTCAGGGAGTGGGACGTGCCACACGTAGGGAACGGCATATCAATTAAATGTTCCAAATCAAAACATACGCATGTATAGAGATCGATCTACATTTCTTTTACGAATTAATTTCCTTCACGACCACTCGGGAAATGTCTTCGAGCTTGTTGCGTATCCGATCTCTCCATACGGATCCAAGATATCCCTCAATTTTCGGCATCTTTAGGATACCATAAAAACACTTACTTGCAACACCCAAGATAGATCAATTTTATTAACAAAAAAAAAAAAAAAAATCATTAACAACATAAAAACGCAGGCTCACTGTATAGGTGTTGAGGCTCGTCTTACGACGAAGCCGCGCAGCTTCATCACAGCATTCATAGTCCGTAGGGGATGATTTGATTGTACCTATAAGGAAAAAGAAAATAAAAAAATAAAAAAAACAAAACAAAATTTAAATAGAAATTTGATGGGTTGAAAGTCGCCGTCAGGTTCTGTCTCTGAATCCACCTTTTTATAAAGATTAATTCGGGAACAGAATCCGACGACAAAGTTCACTTAACTTTAAATGGAAATAATCCTGGTTAGTGTTGAGAAGATGGCAAGGTAAACCTGAAAATAGAAGAAGAAAATAGTAAAAAAAAAAAAAAGTAATAACATACAATCAAAATAAACTCACCTGCAATGTCATTTGGGGTAGGTTTCGCGTCTTCCTTTTGGTGTAATATTTGACGTATGGTATTGCTTGCCTGTTGATCTTGTGTTTTAGTTATTGTTTTTTTAGTTATTTTAATGGTAATCTAATAAATATTAAATAAACATTTCAGCAAGATATGCACCACACATTTTTTAACAAATTTTAATATTGACAAGTTGCAGCTGTCAAACAGATGTGACAGCCGAAACATAGTTTCGCTCAAAAGAGCATTGCCAGCATATGGTGCTGAATAAGGCAAATCTGCAATGTTTACCTTGCAAAAGTAGTATTAGTCAAGCTGAGAAACAAATTTAATATAAATCCTAGAAAATTAAGCGTATAGTGCAATTCTTAGTAGTTAGGCAATAATTAGTAATTAGGTTTTTTTATAGAAATTTTATATTTACATTAACTATTTTAGCTATTAATCGAGTTTAAGACTTAGACATTTATTTAGTGCAATATTAGTTATAGAGGTAGTACACACCCGCACAAATATATAAAGACACCATATACAAGACTGACATAACAAAGCATAGGCCGAATAAAGAGGTTTTAACTAAGCAGGTATCATTGACTGGGGGAATTAGATTTCGAATTCCAGTCTGTAAACCTTATATATTACATAAGTCAAAACGAATGTAGGCTATAGGGCGATGACCGATTATGATGTAATTTCATCAGACATTCGTTTTAAAGCAATATACCGATCAGCTGCATTGAAATCAGTATTGCCGCAAATCATCATACGTATATACATACACATTAGTATAATTGTACCACAGAAAAATAAAAAAGTTTTTTTTCCGCGGATAATAAATATTGGAAGTTTTAATTAAAAAAAAAATCCATTTATTTGCAATTAAGCTAATTCAAACAAGGTCCAAAAATAAAGGTAAATTAAACTGATCCAAAAATGATAGTTGCTTTGAAATTAAACAAAATTGTTATACCTTATAGGGAAGGAAAGACGAAGGTCAGAGCAAGGTGACCCTCGCAGTGCAGTGAGGGAATAGCCTCCCACAGAAGGCATTGTGTTTTCTTATCTAGCAGAGGTATGACATTATAAATTGTATGAGATTCAAGATAGTCATTTATAGTTTTCTCACCTTATTCCTAGGTTTTGATTATCAAAGAGTAGGAACATCTTCGAAGGCTACCCCGTACGTATATGTATATATAGGCGCACATACGCAAGTAGTTAAATAGAGAAGCCTACCTACTCACTCCATCAAGCCTCTGCTCCTTTTTTTGGATAGAGAACATTGTTTTATCCGGAGTTAAACACAGGGTTACAATTCTGGACTTGGGGAACTTAGTGGCAGACCGTACGAATTGACCACCGAAAACTGATACAACAGTGAACATTTTTGCTCAGTCCCTTCTGGATAGATTCCTTTGAATCTTTATTGGTCCCTTCTGGACAAAAATTTTTGTTTTCCTTTTGGTCCCTTTTTGGACATTTTTTTGATTTTAATCTTTTGTAAAGGAAAAAAGAAAATCTAAAGATCGAAAAGAAAAAAAAAAAAATAAGTGGAATAAGAAAAGATAGAGAAAAAAAAAAAAAAGAAAAGATCAAAGCAGGGATAAAGTGAATAAGTGAAAGTGAAGAGTATACTTCTGGACTTTTAGTGCACAAGGAGTATACATATATATATATATATTTGTGAAATTTTTTTTTCTGTTACAACTGGGCTATACATATTTGAAGCCAATTTACCCATAAGGTGCTGCCGGCAGAACATCGATGGAAACAAAAGAAAAAGTAGTAAGTTCTTTGAAAGTATATTAACTTTTCCATATATGTATATATATATATAGAAAATAAATTGTACTGAAATACTAGTATTGAATACTTAATGAGAAAGAAGTGCATACACTCCAGTGCTTTGGATGATATCCACCTTTTTTTTGTTCACTGAATTTTTGCTTGACAGTCTTTTGTCTTTTCCAGTTTGGAGGTAAACAATTATGTATATACACTCCAGTACAACAAATTATAGCTAAACAATTTTCTTGGTTAGTTGGTTTAGACATTATATAAAACATTGAATTACGTTTTTAAGATTTTCGTTCTTCCTAGTTAAATTTTTATTTAACTCCTTTTACTAAAGAAATATTGATAGCTTATTTGTACTAATTTTGTGAAATACACTTAAGATTTGATGAAATCAAATTCTTTTATTGATTAGTCCCTCTGAATCATTGAATGTAGTGATGGAGTGCTAATTGCTAACTATAAGGTGTGTGAAGGCTCGGCTGGGCCGACGATGAGTGAAGAAAAATGACATACATTTTGGAAAATGACATGACGAGGGTTACTACCTTTTACGAAACTGACTTAACTTACGGTTTACACTTACTTACTGACTATTTTTGGGTTTCTTTATAATTCCATCATACTACTTACTTAACTTATTCACTCACTAGACGTACTATACATACTCCTTACCAACCATACTTACCTTACTTACCTACTTTGACCAAAGACTACATTCATACTTACCTTACACACTAGTACTACATACTTATTTTACTGAAAATGGACATTCTATTTACTAACCTACTTTTATATGCTATAGTACATAACTGACTTTTTTTTTACCTTTTTTGACTTGACTCTATGGGATAGATAACAATATTCTCACGGACTCATAACGACTTAATTTACGACTGGAAGTTCATGTTTGGGGCTATCTTCATAAACATAGTGGCCAAGAAGATAGCAACGGTTGTATTTTCGATACAAGGGTGGGCAGGCCAAACTTTTGCTAACAACATCAGGCAAGGTCTTGGAGTGCTCGACGAACCACTGTATTGGTGAGACAGTGGGGTTGATGTTGATCTTCGGTGGATAAATAAAAAAAAAAAAAAAAAAAAAAAAAAATTTCTTTTAAATTTTTTTTGTTGTTAGTTAGGTTAGTTGAGTTAGTTTTTTTTTGATATTGTATCCATAAGATAACATATCAATATTTTGAATATTATATCCCTCGATATAAATTTTAGATAGTAGGGTTTAGTCTTAATTTAATTTTATTATTTTTAATTTTTTTTTGTTTTTACCGAAGATTTAACGGAAACTCCACCCTTTTACTAATGCAGTGGCATAGGTAGCTGAGTTTGTGCATTTCCTTATTTCTTTTAGTTTCCAGTTTCCCATTTTGATACTTTCTCCATTCATCCTTTTCCTATCCTTTAATAGAGGCATGTTTTATTTTGTTTGCTGAGTGGGAGGAGTTTTGGAAAAGGGCAAGAACCGCCCCAATCCGTCGAGCTTAGCCGAGCTAGAGCAAGCATGCCAAAGCCCTTTTTCCAACTCCATAGTTATATCCCCGTGATACCCATAACTCGCAACAGTACTAATTTTTGGCAAATTGCTGACTGACTGTACAGGTCTTAGACTGCTTTCACCTACCCATTTCTGTTAATAGGGGGTGTTGCCAGCACTTTGTTTTTGTATGACACGAAAATATATAACAGATACGAGGGTATGTCAAAAAAAAAATGTTGTACCCTTGTTGCATGGTGTGCCATATATGATACATTCCGTTTTTTCTTCACAAAAGTACTATTACTTCACCAAACTAAAAAAAGATACTTTATCAATAATACTTACATTATTTTTTTTACGTGTATATTTTTTTGCGTGCACAAACTTTAAGTTTTGTATTTTTTATAGAATTTTTAAATTCTCAAACGCGCTCATACCCGACTGAAACCTGTTTGACAAGTTTGACGAAAGAATTAATTGCCACAACTCACATATACTATATAAATTTCGTACCGCATGCAAAAAACCATAAAATTCATTAAAAATTCAAAAATATTTAGATTAATATAAAGGGTTAATATTTTTTTAAATTTTTTGTTGTATTTGCCTTACTGTCTAACTAATATATTTTTTTTCTTTGCGATTGAAGAGCTTATGTATACCTACATTAACCAAATAAATTTCATTTAAATATATTCAAGTTTAGAAATTTACTTAATATTAAGCAAAATGTAATCCACTGAAATTGAGTGCTTTTGTTTTGTCCGACACTGTACATAGTTAAGGCCTTTGGCCAAAATAAATAATTTGTTTGCATATGTTTCAAGTGAAATTTTTATGCGGTAAAATGATGTGCTAGATTTTCATTTGCGACGGTGTGTGGACGTCTGACCAGACCGGCGTCCTAGAAGAGTAATTGGCAAGGTAAGTGACATGAAGTAAGAGAACGTTACGTGTAAAATGGACTAGGAACAGGACAAGATGTACTTCGACTATGACAAAAGGGAATATAACGAACAACTATGACAAGGGGCATGACGATACATACAGATTTCGAGTTTGTACACGAGAGGACTTTAAGACTAGGGAGATGGCGACACATACATACTTCTGCGAGGACCTTTAGAGAACGAACATGTAGGACCAGGAGACGATATTAGGGACGACAATAACTATGATTGTGACTGGAAAGTAAGTTAGGGGCTATTTCCGAGAACTCGGCCAAGGAAATACCATTGGTTGTATCTCAGATACAAGGGAGGGACGGCCAACCAATGACAACAACATCTGTCAATGCTTTTGTCGAATTGGTGAACCTCTGTGGGAGAGACAGTGGAGTAGAGGTCGAATTTTATTAGAAAGAAAATTTTCATATTTTTTTGAGTTAGTTTTCGTTTTAGGTTTTGATTAGGTTTAGGCTAGTATTGTACATTGTACAATGGATTTATCCGTTATATCCGGGCAGGATATAAACTTAGAGTCAGTGCTTAGTTATTATAATATAGATTTAGTAGTTAAATTTTCTTTCCCGATGAATGTCGTCTAAAATCTCATCCTTTCTCTCATACAGTGGCATAGGTCACTAGCTTTGTGTTCTTCCTTTTCTTTTAAATTTCGATCCTTATTATCTACCCCTCCTTTCCTATCCTGTTCCACAACAAAGGCATGAATTATATTTGATTGCTGAGTGAGAGGTGCATGGAAAGAGGCCTGAACCACCCCCATCCTTCGAGCTAGCCCGAGCGAAATGCAAGCATGCCTCAGCTCCTCCAGCACCGAAGTTAAACCCCTGTGGTTCTCAACAATGGCAGGCGACCAACGAATTCGAACGGCTCCGAGATCCATCTTAACTTCAAGGATATGATTTTGCTTTGCAAAGGTCCAATCATTCAGGTCCAGAACCTGAAGATTTCGTGAGGTAGTGGGAAGTCTAGTGGTTATTAAAGAGCGGAATAGGAGGATACGTCAAACACTTGGAGCTTTCCATTATATCAGGCATAGCTAGATCAATAGTGAGGCCTAAGTGGAAGACGTTGGAATCCTATTCATGTGGAAGTTTACCTCGGATTCCTAGCCAACCTACTATCAGGTTTTAAACCTGATTTTACGATGTGGTGGGAAACCAGAAAAATATTTTTTTTTTGTTTTTGACCTTTAAACAGTGAAAAAATTTAGAAGTGTAAATTTTATATATTTCAAAAGGTTTTAGTTGGCTTTATTTTTTTGAATTTTTCCTTCAAATTTAAAAAAAAAACTCTATTTGAATGGAACAACCATTGAATTTTTTGTCTCTAATTTAAATATCCTTATACTTTTCATTGGTTTTTTTATATTTTGAAATCTTTGAAGTTGAATTTTAAAAGATTTTTACAAAATATTTGTAAGAAAAGATAGAAAGATAAGTGAAAACGGTTAGTAGATTTTTATTATACCAAAGAGGAAAAAGAAAAGTAGAAAGAAAAAAAGGAGAAATAATTCTCCATTGAATTCCGGAGAAATTTTTTTTTATTTCTTTTTAATTTTTTTAAAATTTGGAAAATTGAACAACTATTGAACAACAATTATTCAATTTATATATTATATTTTATTTTATATTTTTTTTGTATCCTTCATTTATTTTTTTTGCTGAAATCTTCGAAATATAATTTTGAAAATGAATAAGAAGAGTGTGGGTAGAGTTCCTAAAGCCACCTCGTCTCAACGTGGGTGGGTACCAAATAGGGATCCCCACTTATTAAGGTCGCGGAGAAATGGTGAAGGGTTAGATTTAGGAGATCCCCCACTAGATCAAGCTTATTCATCACCAGGAGAGACTGATGGTATTCAGTCCGCAGAAAACCCATTTTTAGAGCTAAACAGAAATAAATCCCTGATGGACGATTTGAATTTTCAAATTGAGACGATAGGGTTAATGATGGGTGAGGAAGAAGGGGCAGTAGTTACAAGTCCCTGGAGAACAAATACTCATTCTGAGTTGATTCAAATAGAATCCGAGGATGAGAATAGGAACTCAGTTCAAAGACGAATACGTGACGATGAAATAGAAAATTTACAACGAACGAGGACAAACAACACGGACTTACACGACGAAGAAGATTTAGAGATGACATCTTATAAAAAGCTGCACCAAATACCAGGGAAATATGAAGGTCGGCAGTGCATAATAGGAATTATAAGAAAATCGCTAGGCTTACGGAAAAGAGTGCAATACTTAGACGTATGAAACATATAATAGAAGCTACAATTTTAGCAGTATCTGACGACGACAGGCCTAACGCTTAAGTGAAAGTAAACGGGATAGAGATGTTAGGTCTGTTAGAAAGTGGAGTGTCAGTAAGTTGTATGGGGAATGGTGCAATTGAATTGAAACGAAAACATAATAATCAAATGCCAAAAATTACAATAGGAATAAGAACTGCAGACGGGAAAAACCAACATATAACCGAGAGATTTAAGACTGAAGTCTCATGGGGCAGCAAAACTCAGGAGATGGAATTATGTGTAGTGCCAAGTCTGAGTCAACAGCTATATCTAGGGGTTGATTTTCGGAGGACATTTAAAGTCGCTCCAAATGTGATAAGCGGTCTCGACATTTCTCCACCGGCGGAAGGACAAGATGCCGATCCCATGCGGGTTCTCACACCAGCACAAACTGAGAAACTGGAGCGGATCAAGCAGCAATTTCCTTCTTTCACAGTTCTGGGATTGGGGAAGACGAGTCTAAAAGAACACGATTGAGATGGAAGACGACAGCATTCCCATCTAACAACGACACTACCCAATCTCACCTGTCGTTCGAAGCTGATGTACGCGGAACTTGATGGGATGCTCGCATTAGGTGTTATAGAAGAAAGCAATAGTGACTATAGTTCTCCAGTTTTGCTGGTACGAAAACCTGGCAAAAACAGACTTTGTTTAGATTCACGTAAAGTAAACGCCGCGACAACAAAAAATGCCTACCCTCTCCCTCATATTGAAGGTATACTAAGCCGTCTTCAAGATACACGGCTTATTTCAAGTATCGACTTGTAAGACGCATTCTAGAAAATCCCACTGGATGCCAAATCAATGGAGAAAACAGCTTTCACAGTCCCTGGGCGTCCATTGTATCAGTTCACGGTTATGCCATTTGGGCTGTGCAATGCCGCTCAGAGAATGTGCAAGCTGATGGAAAGGTCATTCCCACTCGTATGAGAGAGAATGTCTTTGTCTATCTAGACGATCTCTTGATTTGTTCTCCAGATTTTGAGACTCATATGAAGGTTTTGGGGGAGGTAGCGAGCTGCTTATGGAAGGCGGGTCTCACGATTAACGTGGAAAAACCAAATTCTGTTTTAACGAGATCAAGTATCTTGGCTATTTCGTCGGTGAGGGATGCCTGAGAATGGACCCAGAAAAGGTTTCGGCAGTGAAAGATTTTCCTGTGCCAAAAACTCCTAAACAGCTCCGTCGGTTCCTAGGGATGACGGGATGGTATAGACGCTTTATCCCAAATTTTGGGCTGCATCAGCCCCAATGACAGGCTTTCTGAAGAAAGGAAAAGACTACGATGACTGACGAAACCATTAAGGCATTTATGACCTTAACAACGTGCTAGTCACATCACCGATTTTGACTAACCCTGACTTTACAAAACGCTTCTACTTACAATGTGACGCTTCATCTTCTGGCGCAGGGAGTATTCTTTTCCAAATGGATGAAGAAAACATCGAACGACCCATAGCATTCATGTCCCAGAAACTTAATCCCGCTCAGCGAAATTAAAGCGTAACGGAACTTGAATGCTATTCGGCCGTTTTATCGGTGAAGAAGTTCCGAGCCTACATTGAGGGATTACGTTTCACGATAATTACCGACCACGCAAGCCTTAAGTGGCTGATGACACAAAAGGACCTGAGTGGTCGACTAGCTCGTTGGAGTTTCAAACTGCAAGGGTTTGATTTTGAAATAGGGCATAGAAAGGGAATTCTTAATGTAGTCCCGGATACTCTGTCAGGCGTCCATATGGACGAGATCGCGACTGAAATGCCAGAAGTTGACTTCAATTCACCATACTTTTCATCAGAAGAGTACGTGGAGATGAAGAAACCTGTGAACGAAAACCAAGTCAAACTACTCGACATTTGTATTTCGGATGGCTACGTATACAAAAGAACGGACAAACGAACAGGAGATCCTATTCAAGAGGACAGGACTTAGAAACTCTGGGTACCG
This sequence comes from Melangyna quadrimaculata, assembly GCA_949320155.1. NCBI lineage: Eukaryota > Metazoa > Arthropoda > Insecta > Diptera > Syrphidae > Melangyna > Melangyna quadrimaculata. The sequence goes on along the minus strand of OX439485.1, from coordinate 107,875,934 downwards.
AAGGAGTTGTGTAGGGGCCTTTTGGCATCAGCACATGATTCATTCACTGCAGGCCATGGTGGAATACATAAAACTTTAGCCAAACTCGGCCAAAAATATTTCTGGCCAAACATGACCATCGAAGTCAAAGAATATGTAAGCAACTGTGATATATGCAAGTGCAATAAGCCTATGAATTCAATTTCAAGACCGCCCATGGGACAACAAATGATAACAGAATGACCATTTCAACGACTCTATATAGACTTTCTAGGACCATACCCACGAACGAAGAACGGACATACACATATATTTATAGCTTTAGACCACTTTACAAAATACGTATTTCTAAGACTAAGAGCAATAGCAGCTGAGGTAGTGAAATATTGAGAAGACAGCGTGTTTCACATGTTCGGTGTACCCGAATACATTCATTCAGACAATGGAAAACAATTCGTTTTTTGAATTGATTTCCAGCTTCCTTAAAAAGTATTGCGTTAAAAACATACGCACGGCCTTCTACTCTCCTCAAGCGAACGCTTCAGAACGAGTGAACAGGTCCGTGTTGGCAAAAATTCGGTCTTATATCGATAGTGACCAGCGTAGTTGGGACACACATGTGAGCAGCACCGCTATCTCACTTCGTAGTGTATTACACGATTCCATAAAATTCCAACTCTATTATTCTGTTTTTGGATCTCAAATGGTTCAAAACGGTGAAACGTATGAGCTTTTAAGAAAACTCAATATGCTAAAAGACACTGATATAGAGGTAACGATCAAAGCCGACAAAAAAGCCTTTATTCGAAAACAAATTTTTGAAAACCTAAATTTAGCACATAAGAGGTCTACAAAACATACAACACAAGAAGCAAAGATATATCTTACAAAGTTGGACAGATATCCTATAGAAGGAATTTCAAACAAAGTAACAAAGTGGACAAATACAGTGCAAAGCTTGGACAAAAATTCCTAAAGTCTATAGTTCTAAAGACAGTTGGCAACTCCCTATATGAACTAGGAAACCTAAAAGGTGAAAAGGTAGGGTCATATCATACCAAAAATATACATACTAAGTCAAAACCCAATAAAATCCTATGACGCACTCATGCTGCTGTTGTTCTATCCTCAAACTGTGATATAACTCTTTCAGTCACGCTTTTATACGGCACACATTTAAAATAATTTTGTTGTGTTTTTTTCTTAGTTATGACGTTAAATAAATAGTAGCGTTAACATGAATTGGTTAGCGTAGGTAACCACCGTGACTGTAGAACCTAAAATAAATGATAAAAATAAATCTTTATTGTATAATATTTCAGAAATAAGGACCAAAAAGAATGAAATTTTATTGGTATTACTTATTGCTTATTAAATGTAATAAAGTAAATGCCAAAACAATTTTGAAAAAACTTTTAATAACTTTTTACAATATTATACAAAAAGCTTTCAAAACAATGACCGCACCAAAAAGTTTGCATTCCAATCACGTGAAAAAGGGTTATTCGACCTATTTATTTATTTATTTATTCATATAGATTTTATTTATTTATTTATTTACTTATTTATACAGATTGTATTAATTTATAGAGAATTTATTTATAGAGAATTGATTTACTTATTTATAGAGATTTTTCGGGTTTATTTATTTATATAGATTTTATTTATTTATTTATTTATGCAGATTTTATTTATTTATAGAGATTTGTTTATTTATCTATTCATATAGATTTTGGTTATTTATTAATCGAAGTGAATTGTTTTTATTTATTTATTCACCATTTCTTTCTTGTATACTTAGTTATTTATTTATTTATTTATCTATTTATTCTTATCATTTTTCTTTGCATGAAAACTCCTTTTCCTAAGACTATTTATAATTTGTTTGCTTGCGATAGCTCATTAATTTATCTATTTTTTTTTAGCATGGAAAAGTATAAAGAGTTATTTAATTATATTGTGGTGAATATGCCCAGTTATGTAAACAACCACACATTAGTACAACTTTCCGCGCCATCTTTGAATGAAATAAATAATTAAATCCATCACGGTTGGTGTCCAGCCTCGTTCGTACTGGAATATTGACGAAACGTTTTTGGAAAGCACCTTCTATTAGACCCTAGAAAATTCTATAACCCCTTATTTCGGGTATAAATACAGGAAGTGAATGAATAAATGTCAGTGTGAATAAAGAGTTGCATACTTGTGCTTGGTTATAATAAAACAGAAGAAAAGTCTTTGAAATAAAAAAGCGTTTTATTTTGTGAATTAATGACAGTTTCAGTTTGAATAAAGGAAATAAGTTTTATTTGCGAACCATTAGTAAAATACTACATTGGTGTCAGAAAATTGGAATAAAACTTATTTAATCTGTGAATTCAGATAATTGATGGTGAAAAAAAAAAAAATTGATAAAGTGTGTAGATTAGTGAACAAATAAGAAAGGTGTTTGTGAAAAGTGACACACAAAAATATAAGAACAAAATAGAAAAAAAAAAAAAAAAAAAAAATGGGTAAAATTGTGAATGCATTGAATTGTGTTGAACTTAAAGCAGAACTAAACAGATGAGGCCTTCCTACTGCTGGAACAAAAACGACCTCATTATCCGTCTGCAGGAAGATTTAAGGCAACACGATGAAAATCCAGACACGTATCTATTTGAAATTGAAATGCCGGAAGAGCAAGTAAGTACAACCTTAGACATGACCAATATGATGGCTCAGCTGCTCGCCCAGTTTAAAGACGAAAGAAAAAAAAACGAAAGGAGCAGAAGAATGAACAAAAGAATCTGCTTGTACGATTAGAAGAACAGCGAAATGAACAAAAGAATCTTCTTGGAGAACAATGCAACGAGCAAAGGAACCTTCTAGACGACCAGAAAAACCTAATCGAAAGTAAGCTAAATTCATTTGAAAATGAATTCATGGCTCTTGATGAACGTGTTGAAAATGTCGAAAAACAGTTCGAGAAATTTGAAGACAAAACTTTGCCAATGAATTAGATAAGGTTAGGAAAATGAAGGTAAGAGAGGGCAGTTGCGATTTTCCTAAGAAGATTTTCCTTTCATGGACAGTCTTCTTGGTCAATCTACAAGAAGCAGTTTGAGGCAGCCGCAACAACAAATGGCTGGGATGACGAAGACAAGTTTATTGCCCTGAGGCTTGCCCTTAGAGGTTCTGCTGCTGAACTTTTGCAAACCATACCAGCAGACCAGAACGGCAACTTCAGTGCTCTTGTTCAGGCCATTGACAAACGCTTGGGCGATAGCCATATGCAAGAAGTCTTCCGCGTCCAGCTCAATACCAGAGTCCAGAAAAGAGGTGAACAACTCCAAGCAGACATCGAACGGTTGGCACACCTAGCATACCCGACTGCAGGAGATGAAATTACCAACCAGCTAGCAACTGAGGCTTTTATCCGTGCAGTTTCCGACATCAACCTCCAGCGAGCAATTCGAACTGCTGGAAAACGCACGCTTTCTAAAGCATTAGCGTTCGCTCTGACTATGGAAGCATCAGAACAGGCTTCCTTAGGAGTTCATCGGGTAAGAGAACTTGAAGTTGAAGAATGTTCTTGCCAGAGAGCTGAATTCCGTAGAAGTCAGCGAGAAGGACCTGCTCGATGCTGGAATTGCAACAAAACCGGACATCTCCAGCGCCAGTGCAGATTGCCACCAAGAAGAGTCGCCTGTCAACACTGTGGAAACAGAAATAATACCCGCGAACAGGTGAGCAATAACATCAACGCTCCTGCTCACTCTGTTTCCCAGTCGGGAAACGAGTAAGAGCCAACTTCGAGGAACAGAAGCTGGTTTCTGGTATCGATGGCCCCAGAACCACCATACAAGTCTCGCAGACTAAACGGAACAATAAAAGTCTGACAGTGGATGCAACATTAAATGGCAAGAAACAGTTGGCTAAAATTGACACCGGTGCCACAGCCTCCATTGTAAGAAAAGACTTGGTCAAGATGACGTGGCTACAAAACACCAATAGCTACCGTCTTAAACCTGCGACAGGTGAGGCAGCAAGAGTATATGGAGAAGTTCGTCTTAAAATCCGTTTGTCAGAATTAGAATTTTCGCATCTATTTTTGGTAGCAGACATATGTGATGAGTGCATAATTGGAATCGACTTCATGAAAGAGCACGGAGTGATTCTGGATATCGGTAAGCAAGTGTTGAAGTACCAAAATGTAGAGATTCCTATGGTTTATGGCAACGAAAACTCATCAACTCTAAGAACTGTCATCAAAGAAGACATATGCTTGCCTGCCTCTTCAGAAGTGTTTGTTTGGATGAAAATAGAGGGCGATCTAGGTAGCCATCGATACCTCATGGTGTAACCAGAGTCTGAGAAATCTTCCCAAAATATCATCTGAGGGAAGACTCTTGTGGAACCAAAGAAGAATATGGTACCCGTTCGGATTCTGAACATCAAACCGTACGAGGTCAAGCTCAAAAAAGGAGAAGTAATTGGAAAATACGAATCTGTGACCGCAATAACTAAAATCACAGAAATGAACGCAGAAGAACCAATGGACCCCGGAAAATTCAGCGCCATGAAAGCTAAAAATCTCAAGCCATCCAATCCAAGTCAACATCAGCTTAGTGTTGCTGGAAGCCTTCTTCATGAGTACACTGATATATTTTCTTCACCGAGTGCGCAGTATGGTCGAATCGACACAGGTGATGCGAGACCGATTCGACAACCAGCAAGACGTCTCCCATTAGCCAAACAAGCCGGTTGAACGATGTGACAAAGAAAGACAGCTACCCTCTGCCCAGAATCAGCGATACATTGGATGCAATGGAAGGAGCTCAATGGTTCTCGACGTTAGACTTGAAGAGTGGCTACTGGCAGGTAGAAATCCATCCAGAAAATCGAGAGAAGACAGCTTTCTCAACCGGAAATGGTCTGTGGCAGTTTAAAGTGATGCCATTCGGACTGTGCAACGCTCCGGCAACATTTGAGCGTCTGATGAAGTGTGTTCTTCAAGGCCTTACTTGGAAATCATGCCTTGTATATTTGGACGATGTCATCGTGTATGGAAAAACTTTTGACGAGCATTGTGAAAACCTTAAGGCTGTATTTCAGAGGCTTCGAGAAGCACACTTAAAATTAAATCCAGATAAATGTGCGCTTTTCAAGACCGAAGTTAAATACCTGGGACATATCATCTCATCTCAAGGAGTAAAGACTGATCCTGAGAAAGTTGACACTGTGAAGAATTGGCCAACACCACAGGATAAACATCAGCTCCGTAGCTTTCTTGGTCTAGCCACATATTATCGGCGCTTTGTGAAGGACTTTGCTGGAATCGCTAAGAGCTTGCATCAACTTACTGAAAAGGGGAAGCCGTTCAAATGGTCAGGTGAGTGCGAGAGAAGTTTTCAGGAACTCAAGCTACGTTTGTGTAATGCTCCTGTGCTGACCCATCCGACTCCTGGAAAACCTTTCATCATCGATGCCGATGCCAGTAACGTCGGAATTGGAGCTGTACTGTCGCAAGTCCATGAAGGAGAAGAAAAAGTTGTCGCCTACTACAGTAAGGTACTCTCGAGGCCAGAGCGCAATTATTGCGTCACAAGAAGGGAACTTCAATGTTTGATTTTGGCAACAAAGCACTTCCATAAGTACATCTATGAACAGAAGTTCCTCCTTCGAACAGATCATTGTGCGCTTAATTGGCTTCTGAACTTCAAAAATCCGGAAGGTCAAGTAGCAAGATGGATCGAAAGCTGCAGACATACGACTACGAAATTCAACATCGAAGAGAAAAGCTGCACTCAAACGCAGATGCATTGTCTCGACGACCGTGTAAACAGGACTGTAAGCATTGCACGCGTCAAGAAGAAAAGGAAGCGGTTGCCATCCAACGAATAAGAGCCGATCCCATTTACGGTTGGAGCAATGAAGAACTGAGGACTGCCCAACAAGAAGACTCGGATATAGAACCCATTCTTGCATGGAAGGAACACGGAGAAAAACCGGAATGGGGTGACATCTGCGATAGAAGTCGAGCTCTCAAAGCATATTGGACACAGTGGGACTCACTTCATGTGCAAGAAGGAGTACTTAGGCGCAAATGGGAATCTGCAGATGGCAAGTCTTATCTGATGCAGTTGATAGTGCCAGGTCAATAAAACGCTGGAGAAGATACGACAACGGTGCTACTGGCTAAATGCAAGAGATTATGTCGAAAAGTGGTGCCGAAAATGTGATACTTGTGCTGCTACCAAGGGACCAGGTAGAAAGCTTCAAAGTAAAATGCAACAGTGCAATGTCGGCACACCTTTCGGAAGAATAGCAGTAGATGTCGCAGGTCCGTTTCCGGAGACCAACAGCGGAAACCGATACATCCTTGTAGTCATGGATTACTTCAGCAAGTGGCCTGAGGCATTTGCCATCCCAAATCAAGAAACTAAAACAGTTGTTGATCAGATTATCTTCAATTGGGTGAGCAGGTTCGGCGAACCTTTGGAACTGCATTCTGACCAAGGAAGGAACTTCGAATCTAACATCTTTCAGGGGGTTTGCTCTTTCATGGCATCAAGAAGACGAGGACAACACCGCTTCATCCACAATCTGATGGGATGGTAGAACGATTCAACAGGACTCTTAAAGAACATCTGTCCAAGGTTGTAGGTGACTACCACCGAGACTTGGACCGCCATATTCCATTGTTCTTGATGGCCTATCGAAGTGCGGTTCATAGTTCAACAGGACATACACCATCGGAGATCCTGTTTGGCACAACAATACGGCTGCCCAGTGAAGTCAAATTTGGATGCCATACCATGGAACCGGAAAGGTCAGACGAATATGTGGATAACCTCAAAGAAAGGCTCATTGACATTCATCAACGGACAAGGAAAAACATAAAAACCGCTAGTGATAGGATGAAAACACGGTACGACACCCGTGCAACAACGATGGGATTCCAAGAAGGAGACCTGCTGTGGTTTTACAATCCTCACCGACAAAAGGGACTGTCACCAAAACTACAACAAAACTGGGGAGGCCCATATCGTTGTGAAGCGAATCAATGATGTGGTTTACCGCATTCAGAGAGGAGTAAGGGTACACTGCGACCGTTTACATCGTTTTTAACGGTGGGAATAATGGATTAAATCGGGACAATCAATCCTAAGAGGGGGGCAATGTGGTGAATATGCCCAGTTATGTAAACAACCACACATTAGTACCATCTTTGAGTGAAATAAATAATTAAATCCATCACGGTTGGTGTCCAGCCTCGTTCGTACTGGAATATTGACGAAACGCTTTTGGAAAGCACCTTCTAGTACCCTTTATTTCGGGTATAAATACAGGCGCACTAGTCCAAAGCGGCAGTTTTGATTTTGGAAGTGAATGAATAAATGTCAGTGTGAATAAAGAGTTGCATACTTGTGCTTGGTTATAATAAAACAGAAGAAAAGTCTTTGGAGTAAAAAAGCGTTTTATTTTGTGAATTAATGACAGTTTCAGTTTGAATAAAGGAAATAAGTTTTATTTGCGAACCCTTAGTAAAATACTACAATATATTTGATTATGTATTGAGGTATAGAATTATGTATTTTGAGATATAGAGACTGAATGTAAGATGAAACTGTAGAGAGAGAAAAGACTGAACTACCTTCGTAATTTGTTGACAAAAGACAAATCCCATGAACCCATACCTAATTCACGTTTGGCCAGAACCAATTCACGTTTGCCCGCACTCAATCAAGTAGGTACCCACTCCATAAGGTCACACTATAGAATCAAGCGAAAACTGAATAGATAAATTACCTTAGGGGCCAGTTATAGCTATCATTGAAAACCATCATTGAAAATATTAACGAACTTCTGTCAACGAGAAATCAATCACTCCTAAACATCAACCTACAAAAAGCCATCTGGTGGTGAATAGTAATTGCAAGAAAAAACCAGTGCTGTCTTATATAACTAAAAGTATTAGATTGTACAATAATGGCAATCACACTGGAGGTTTTGAAATATTTACTGAAAGATCAAAAAGAGGAGATTTTGAAGAATATTTATGAAGCCACAGAAAAAGATAATAAACATACAGATGAAAGAGTGGGTATTCTTTCGGAAAGGGTTGAAAAGCTCGAGAAAATTGTCGAAAGCCAAGGAGTAATTACTGAAAAACAAAATACGCAGGCTAAACAAGAAAAACGCATCTCTCAGGTGGAAATACAAACGCTTCGGCGATAGCCATATGCAAGAAGTCTTCCGCGTCCAGCTCAATATCAGAGTCCAGAAAATTGGTGAAAGTCTGCAACAACTCCAAGCAGACATCGAACGGTTGACACACCTAGCATACCCGACTGCAGGAGATGAAATTCCAAACCAGCTAGCAACTGAGGCTTTTGTCCGTGCAGTTTCCGACATCAACCTCCAGCGAGCAATTCTAACTGCTGGAAAACGCACGCTTTCTGAAGCATTAGCGTTCGCTCTGACTATGGAAGCATCAGAACAGGCTTCCTTAGGAGTTCATCGGGTAAGAGAACTTGAAGTTGAAGAATGTTCTTGCCAGAGAGCTGAATTCCGTAGAAATCAGCGAGAAGGACCTGCTCGATGCTGGAATTGCAACAAAACCGGACATCTCCAGCGCCAGTGCAGATTGCCACCAAAAAGAGTCGCCTGTCAACACTGTGGAAACAGAAATAATACCCGCGAACAGGTGAGCAATAACATCAACGCTCCTGCTCGCTCTGTTTCCCAGTCGGGAAACGAGTAAGAACCAACTTCGAGGGGCAGAAGCTGGTTTCTGGTATCGATGGCCCCAGAACCAGCATACAAGTCTCGCAGACTAAACGGAACAATAAAAGTCTGACAGTGGATGCAACATTAAATGGCAAGACCGGTGTACCGAACCGCATCCCACCGCGACCAGACGTGTCGGAAGTTGAGAACTTTACCGCGGCCAATACCCCAACAAAAAATTAAACAAACAAATTAAAAAAAAAAAAAAAATATTAAACCAACCTCTGTCCATATACCATCACCTTTATCAGTGTGAAATTTAAATAATAAATCGATAAATCCCTGCCTAATCAAAATCAATAGCCTAATATAATAATAAAATACACACAAAAAAAATTGCAATAAAAAGAAAGTGCCAGTGTCAGTGCCAGTGCCAGTGCTTGTGCTTGTGTACAAAAACAACAACAAAAGTGCACCATGAACCTGATGCTCCACAAAACTAAAATCAGCAAGCGGTAAATTTTCCTTATCTCTCCTTCCCTCATCATTCACATTGCTTTCGGCTTAGTCATTACATACAATGTGTGGCTCATCTCATATAATGTATGTAATTGATTGAGTCGAAGTAAATCAGACAAATTGCTGATATTGGTTTTGGGTTTCCAGGAGCGGATCAATACATACTACTAAGGCATAACACTGGTAGTGTTTTGTATTGTGAAGTTTTATTGGGGCCCAAACTCAATATCAGCATAGATAACTGTCTGATTTGGTTTTTAACGTTTGTTTTTTCGTAATAGTAGGTGAATTTAGGGTCGATATTAGCAACATTCGGGGGCTGAGAAAGAATTTCTGTGCTGTGTACGTACATACTGTAAAAAACAGGCCAGCAGTCTTGGCACTAAGTGAAACCCAGGTAGGTGAAAATTCTGATTACTCCGAATTTAGCCTACCTGGTTATAGCTTAGTGCCTTTATTTTTCCTACACCACGGTCTCGCAATATATGTACGTAATGATGTGGCTTATCAGCTTCAACCACAATATGGCCCTTGTTTAAATACAAACTTTAACTTCATGTGGTTAAAATTCACCGTCAATAAGCACATCATACATACATGTTTCATTTATCGTAGCCCAAGTTTGGATAGTAATTCGACTTCTAACGAATTCGATGCGCTGTCCGATTCAATCCTGAGAATTGTTTCCCATTATCCGCACAGTGAAATCGTTGTTACGGGCGATTTCAATGTACACAATTCTTCGTGGCTACGCTATTCTGGTCAGACAACACCCGAAGGAAGGTATGTCGAGATTTTTGCTGAGTTAAACCACCTGACTCAGCTTGTTGACGAGCCTACTCGGATTCCTGACGTTGCAGGTCAAATCGCCAACACTCTAGACTTGTTCCTTACCTCTGACCCGAATAAATACACTATTAGTGTATTATCTCCTCTAGGCTCATCAGACCATTGTGTCATATCTGCAAATTTCTCGTGCCACCAAATCACAGTTAAAGAAAAAATCCCAAAGAGAACCGTTTGGCAATACGAGAAAGCCAACTGCGACGGTCTCAATAATTTCTTCAAGAGCTTTAACTGGTCACTATGCTTCCTCGATAGTGATGTTGACGCCAGTGCAGATATGATTACAAACTTGATTCTTTGTGGAATGAGAAATTTTATCCCGAATAGGGTGAAATCTATCAAACCCAAAGAAAACTCATGGTTTGATTCGAGCTGTAAAGAGGTTATATAAAGTCAAGCCTACAGAGGAAAACCGGAAAAAGTTTCAACAAGCTAGAAAGACCTGTAACGTTCATGTTCGAAGAACCAAATTTTTACATGATCAAAAATTACGACAAAAAATACTACAATGTCCCAAAGGTAGTAAAAATTTTTGGTCATTTGTAAAAAACATACGAAATACCACCTCGTCCTCGGTTCCAACGCTCGTCTTCAATGATACTCCTTTTGTCAGCTCGCAAGATAAAGCCAATTTGCTTGCAGCACAGTTTGCTGTTAATTCGATGCTGCCAGAAAGTGTTATGACTCCTCCTGTACTTGAGAGCGTAAATGATTTAATGGGACGAATCTTCTTTCGCACTCGTGCAGTTGCTAGAGTTCTAAAGGATCTCGATGTACACAAATCCGCTGGCCCGGATGGTATCCCTCCCATTGTTCTGAAGAGGTGTTCTTCAACGCTGGCAAAACCACTGCGTAAGCTTTTCCATCTGTCCTACTCTACTGGTCTCTATCCGAGTGGATGGAAAACAGCATTTTTCCAGCCTGTCCCTAAAAAAGGCGTATCTTCTTCACCCTCTAACTATCGGCCAATTGCACTAACGTCCCTTTTTTCCAAGGTCATGGAAACGCTGATTAATTTCCAGCTCAAGAAATATCTCGAGGAACGAAAGCTTCTTAATGACCGGCAGTACGGCTTTCGTAGCAATAGGTCCACTGGTGGTCTGATGGTATATCTCACCGAACAGTGGAACAAATCTTTACATCGTTTTGGAGAAAGTAAGATTATTGCACTTGATATTTCAAAAGCGTTTGATAGAGTTTGGCACCAAGCTCTCTTATCGAAAATGCGCGCATTTGGTTTCGATGAACCTCTTCTTCGTTGGATTAGAAATTACCTTTCGGACCGTTCAATACAAGTCGTATTGGACGGTTTCAAGTCTGAAATCCACAAAATAAATGCTGGTGTGCCCCAGGGCTCCGTTTTGTCTCCGACTCTCTTCCTTATTTTTATAAATGATCTTTTGTCTGAAACTTCTAATGCATTAAACTGTTTTGCTGACGATAGTACCCTCAGTTTCTCATATTCGTTTACAGATTCTCATCCATTTCCTTCGGATGTGGAACTTGAACGGCAGCGTATGATAAGCTCACTAAATTCTGATCTCGACAGCATTGTCCAATGGGGAATCAAAAACCGCGTAGAATTTAATGCTTCTAAAACTCAATGTTGTCTCCTGTCGTTAAAGCGAAACCCACCCCCAATGCCGCTATCCATGGACGGCACTTGCATCGAGGAAACCGAACAGCTCTCAGTTCTCGGTATGTGTGTCACAGACCACCTTTTGTGGAATGACCACATATTTGATGTCGCCAAAAACGCTGCTAAGTGTTTAGGTTTTCTCCGTAGATGCAAGAAGTTTTTTTCCCCTTCTGATCTGGCTGTGATCTACAAAGCCTTTATTCGTCCAAAACTTGAGTACAATTCTCATGTTTGGGCAGGAGCTCCGAGAACTCACTTGAGTTTGTTGGACAGAATTCAAAAGAGAGCTTTAAAAATGATAGGCGAAAGATCTATAACAGAAACAATTACATCTCTCGAACACCGCCGTAATGTTTCGTGTCTTTCTCTATTTTATCGCTATTATTATAATCAGTGTTCTAGTGAAATAGCCAGTTGTATTCCCCCCCTTAAAAAATTCAACCGTAATACTCGCGCTTCTAGGAATGCCCATCAGTTCACCCTCGAGCCCAACTTCGGACGTACTGTAATGTACAGAGATTCTTTCTTCAGTCGCACCACACGAATGTGGAATGTTTTACCTGACTCGACTTTCCCCTCCCATTTCGATGTGCAAACGTTCAAAACCAATGTGCATCGGTATCTCCTTCTAAATCCTCTCCTACTTACCTAATCGCTCGTGCTGTGTTAAAAACATTTTAAGGGTAGCCATAACCCCTTTTGCGCGCGTGGAATAAAAAAAAAAAAAAAAAAAAAAGAAACAGTTGGCTACAATTGACACCGGTGCCACAGCCTCCATTGTAAGAAAAGACTTGGTCAAGATGACGTGGCTACATAACACCAATAGCTACCGTCTTAAAACTGCGACAGGTGAGGCAGCAAGAGAATATGGAGAAGTTTGTCTTAAAATCCGTTTGGCAGAATTAGAATTTTCGCATCTTTTTTTTGGTAGCAGACATATGTGATGAGTGCATAATTGGAATCGACTTCATGAAAGAGTACGGAGTGATTCTGGATATCGGTAAGCAAGTGTTGAAGTACCAAAATGTAGAGATTCCTATGGCAACGAAAACTCATCAATTCTAAGACCGTCATCAAAGAAGACATATGCATGCCTGCCTCTTCAGAAGTGTTTGTTTGGATGAAAATAGAGGGCGATCTAGGTAGCCATCGATACCTCATAGTGTAACCAGAGTCTGAGCAATCTTCCCAAAATATCATCTTAAGGAAGACTCTTGTGGAACCAAAGAACAATATGGTACCCGTACGGATTCTGAACATCAAACCGTACCAGGTCAAGCTCAAAAAAGGAGAAGTAATTGGAAAATGCGAATCTGTGACCGCAATAACTAAAATCACAGAAATGAACGCAGAAGAACCAATGGACCCCGGAAAATTCAGCGCCATGAAAGCCAAAAATCTCAAGCCATCCAATCTAAGTCAACATCAGCTTAGTGTTGCTGGAAGCCTTCTTCATGAGTACACTGATATATTTTCTTCACCGAGTGGGCAGTATGGTCGAATCGACACAGGTGATGTGAGACCGATTCGACAACCAGCAAGACGTCTCCCATTAGCCAAACAAGCCGAAGTTGAAGAAATGATATCGACAATGAAGAAAGATGGTCTAATCGAAAATTCCAAAAGCCCTTGGGCGTCACCAGTTGTTCTTGTCAAAAAGAAGATGGAAGCACCCGATTTTGTGTGGATTACCGTAGGCTGAACGATGTGATAAAGATAGACAGCTACCCTCTGCCCAGAATCAGCGATACATTGGATGCAATGGAAGGAGCTCAATGGTTCTCGACGTTAGACTTGAAGAGTGGTTACTGGCAGGTAGAAATCCATCCAGAAGATCGAGAGAAGACAGCTTTCTCAACCGGAAATGGTCTGTGGCAGTTTAAAGTGATGCCATTCGGACTGTGCAACGCTCCAACATTTGAGCGTCTGATGGAGTGTGTTCTTCAAGGCCTTACTTGGAAATCATGCCTTGTATATTTGGACGTCATGTCATCGTTTATGGAAAAACTTTTGACGAGCATTGTGAAAACCTTACGTATTTCAGAGGCTTCGAGAAGCACACTTAAAATAAAATCCAGATAAATGTGCGCTTTTCAAGACCGAAGTTAAATACCTGAGACATCTCATCTCATCCCAAGGAGTAAAGACTGATCCTGAGAAAGTTGACACTGTGAAGAATTGGCCAACACCACAGGATAAACATCAGCTCCGTAGCTTTCTTGGTCTAGCCACATATTATCGGCGCTTTGTGAAGGACTTTGCTGGAATCGCTAAGACCTTGCGTCAACTTACTGAAAAGGGGAAGCCGTTCAAATGGTCAGGTGAGTGCGAGAGAAGTTTTTAGGAACTCAAGCTACGTTTGTATAGTGCTCCTGTGCTGACCTATCCGACTCCTGGAAAACCTTTCATCATCGATGCCGATGCCAGTAACGTCGGAATTGGAGCTGTACTGTCGCAAGTCCATGAAGGAGAAGAAAAAGTTGTCGCCTACTACAGTAAGGTACTCTCGAGGCCAGAGCGCAATTATTGCGTCACAAGAAGGGAACTTTAAGGTTTGATTTTGGCAACAAAGCACTTCCATAAGTACATCTATGGACAGAAGTTCCTCCTTCGAATAGATCATGGTGCGCTTAATTGGCTTCTGAACTTCAAAAATCCAGAAGGTCAAGTAGCAAGATGGATCGAGAGACTGCAGACATACGACTACGAAATTCAACATCGAAGAGGAAAACGCGTCAAGAAGAAAAGGAAGCGGTTGCCATCCAACGAATAAGAGCCGATCCCATTTACGGTTGGAGCAATGAAGAACTGAGGACTGCCCAACAAGAAGACTCGGATATAGAACCCATTCTTGCATGGAAGAAACACGGAGAAAAACCAGAATGGGGTGACATCTGCGATAGAAGTCGAGCTCTCAAAGCATATTGGGCACAGTGGGACTCACTTCATGTGCAAGAAGGAGTACTAAGGCGCAAATGAGAATCTGCAGATGACAAGTCTTATCTGATGCAGTTGATAGTGCCTAGGTCAAAGGTTAATGACGTTCTTCGAGAGATGCATGATGGAGCATCTGGAGGTCATTTGGGAGTCAATAAAACGCTGGAGAAGATACGACAACGGTTCTACTGGCTAAATGCAAGAGATGATGTCGAAAAGTGGTGCCGAAAATGTGATACTTGTGCTGCTACCAAGGGACCAGGTAGAATGCTTCAAAGTAAAATGCAACAGTACAATGTCGGCACACCTTTCGAAAGAATAGCAGTAGATGTCGCAGGTCCGTTTCCGGAGACCAACAGCGGAAACCGATACATCCTTGTTGTCGTGGATTACTTCAGCAAGTGGCCTGAGGCATTTGCCATCCCAAATCAAGAAACTAAAACAGTTGTTGATCAGATTATCTTTAGTTGGGTGAGCAGGTTCGAATCTAACATCTTTCAGGAGGTTTGCTCTTTCCTTGTTATCAAGAAGACGAGGACAACACCGCTTCATCCACAATCTGATGGGATGGTAGAACGATTCAACAGGACTCTTAAAGAACATCTGTCCAAGGTTGTAGGTGACTACCAACGAGACTGGGACCGCCATATTCCATTGTTCTTGATGGCCTATCGAAGTGCGGTTCATAGTTTAACAGGACATACACCATCGGAGATCCTATTTGGCACAACAATACGGCTGCCCAGTGAAGTCAAATTTGGATGCCATACCATAGAACCGGAAAGGTCAGACGAATATGTGGATAACCTCAAAGAAAGACTCATTGACATTCATCAACGGACAAGGAAAAACATAAAAACCGCTAGTGATAGGATGAAAACACGGTTCGACACCCGTGCAACAACTATGGGATACCAAGAAGGAGACCTGGTGTGGTTTTACAATCCTCACCGACAAAAGGGACTGTCACCAAAACTACAACAAAACTGGGAAGGCCCATATCGTTGTGAAGCGAATCAATGATGTGGTTTACCGCATTCAGAGAGGAGTAAGGGGTAAGCTTAAAGTAGTACACTACGACCGTTTACATCGTTTTTAACGGTGGGAATAATGGATTAAATCGGGACGATCAATCCTAAGAGGGGGGCAATGTGGTGAATATGCCCAGTTATGTAAACAACCACACATTAGTACAACTTTCCGCGCCGTCTTTGAGTGAAATAAATAATTAAATCCATCACGGTTGGTGTCCAGCCTCGTTCGTACTGGAATATTGACGAAACGTTTTTGGAAAGCACCTTCTAGTAGACCCTAGAAAATTCTATAACCCTTCATTTCGGGTATAAATACAGGCGCACCAGTCCGAAGCGGCAGTTTTGATTTTGGAAGTGAATGAATAAATGTCAGTGTGAATAAAGAGTTGCATACTTGTGATTGGTTATAATAAAACAGAAGAAAAGTCTTTGAAGTAAAAAAGTGTTTTATTTTGTGAATTAATGACAGTTTCAGTTTGAATAAAGGAAATAAGTTTTATTTGCGAACCCTTAGTAAAATACTACAATATATTTGATTATGTATTTAGGTATAGAATTATGTATTTTGAGATATAGAGACTGAATGTAAGATGAAACTGTAGAGAGAGAAAAGACTGAACTACCTACGTAACTTGTTGACAAAAGGCAAATCCCATGAACCCATACCTAATTCACTTTTGGCCAGAACCAGTTCACGTTTGCCCGCACTTAATCAAGTAGGTACCCACTCCTAAAGGTCACACTATAGAATCAAGCGAAAACTGAATAGATAAATTACCTTAGGGGCCAGTTATAGCTATCATTGAAAACCATCATTGAAAATATTAACAAACTTCTGTCAACGAGAAATCAATCACTCCTAAACATCAACCTACAAAAAGCCATCTGGTGGTGAATAGTAATTGCAAGAAAAAACCAGTGCTGTCTTATGTAACTAATAGTATTAGATTGTACAGTAATGGCAATCACACTGGAGGTTTTGAAATCTTTACTGAAAGATCAAAAAAAGGAGATTAAGGAGAAAAAGTTAATAAAAATACAGATGAAAGAGTGGGTATTCTTTCGGAAAGGGTTGAAAAGCTCGAGAAAATGGTCGAAAACTAAGGAGTAATTATTGAAAAACAAGAAGATACGCAGGCTAAACAAGAAAAACGCATCTCTCAGCTGGAAATACAAACGCTTCGGCGATAGCCATATGCAAGAAGTCTTCCGCGTCCAGCTCAATACCAGAGTCCAGAAAAGAGGTGAAAGTCTGCAACAACTCCAAGCAGACATCGGACGGTTGGCACACCTAGCATACCCGACTACAGGAGATGAAATTACCAACCAGCTAGCAACTGAGGCTTTGTCCGTGCAGTTTCCGACATCAACCTCCAGCGAGCAATTCGAATTGCTGGAAAACGTACGCTTTCTGAAGCATTAGCGTTCGCTCTGACTATGGAAGCATCCAGGCTTCCTTAGGAGTTCATCGGGTAAGAGAACTTGAAGCTGAAGAATGTTCTTGCCAGAGAGCTGAATTTCGTAGAAGTCAGCGAGAAGGACCTGCTCGATGCTGGAATTGCAACAAAACCGGACATCTCCAGCGCCAGTGCAGATTGCCACCAAGAAGAGTCGCCTATCAACACTGTGGAAACAGAAATAATACCCGCGAACAGGTGAGCAATAACATCAACGCTCCTGCTCGCTCTGTTTCCCAGTCGGGAAACGAGTAAGAACCAACTTCGAGGGGCAGAAGCTGGTTTCTGGTATCGATGGCCCCAGAACCACCATACAAGTCTCGCAGACTAAACGGAACAATAAAAGTCTGACAGTGGATGCAACATTAAATGGCAAGAAACAGTTGGCTACAATTGACACCGGTGCCACAGCCTCCATTGTAAGAAAAGACTTGATCAAGATGACGTGGCTACATAACACCAATAGCTACCGTCTTAAAACTGCGACAGGTGAGGCAGCAAGAGTATATGGAGAAAATCGTCTTAAAATCCGTTTGGCAGAATTAGAATTTTCGCATCTACTTTTGGTAGCAGACATATGTGATGAGTGCATAATTGGAATCGACTTCATGAAAGAGCACGGAGTGATTCTGGATATCGGTAAGCAAGTGTTGAAGTATCAAAATGTAGAGATTCCTATGGTTTATGGCAACGAAAACTCATCAACTCTAAGAACCGTCATCAAAGAAGACATATGCTTGCCTGCCTCTTCAGAAGTGTTTGTTTGGATGAAAATAGAGGGGGATCTAGGTAGCCATCGATACCTCATGGTGTAGCCAGAGTCTGAGAGTCTGAGTCTGAGTACGAGGTCAAGCTCAAGAAAGGAGAAGTAATTGGTTCCTCCTTCCAATAGATCATGGTGAAGTAATTGGTTCCTCCTTCGAATAGATCATGGTGCGCTTAATTGGCTTCTGAACTTCAAAAATCCAGAAATCTCGGGAACTCAAGCTACGTTTGTATAATGCTCCTGTGCTGACCTATCCGACTCCTGGAAAACCTTTCATCATCGATACCGACAGTAAGGTACTCTCGAGGCCAGAGCGCAATTATTGCGTCACAAGAAGGGAACTTCAAGCTTTGATTTTGGCAACAAAGCACTTCTATAAGAACACCTATGGACAGAAGTTCCTCCTTCGAACAGATCATGGTGCGCTGAATTGGCTTCTGAACTTCAAAAATCCAGAAGGTCAAGTAGCAAGATGGATCGAGAAACTGCAGACATACGACTACGAAATTCAACATCGAAGAGGAAAGCTACACTCAAACGTAGATGCATTGTCTCGACGACCGTGTAAACAGGACTGTAAGCAGTGCACGCGTCAAGAAGAAAAGGAAGCGGTTGCTATCCAACGAATAAGAGCCGATCCCATTTACGGTTGGAGCAATGAAGAACTGAGGACTGCCCAACAAGAAGACTCGGATATAGAACTCATTCTTGCATGGAGGGACCACGGAGAAAAACCAGAATGGGGTGACATCTGCGATAGAAATCCAGCTCTCGAAGCATATTGGGCACAGTGGGACTCACTTCATGTGCAAGAAGGAGTACTAAGGCGCAAATGGGAATCTGCAGATGGCAAGTCTTATCTGATGCAGTTGATAGTGCCTAGGTCAAAGGTTAATGACGTTCTTCGAGAGATGCATGATGGAGCATCTGGAGGTCATTTGGGAGTCAATAAAACGCTGGAGAAGATACGACAACGGTTCTACTGGCTACATGCTAGAGACGATGTCGTAAAGTGGTGACGAAAATGTGATACTTGTGCTGCTACCAAGGGACCAGGTAGAAAGCTTCAAAGTAAAATGCAACAGTACAATGTCGGCACACCTTTCGAAAGAATAGCAGTAGATGTCGCAGGTCCGTTTCCGGAGACCAACAGCGGAAACCGATACATCCTTGTAGTCATGGATTTTTTCAGCAAGTAGCCTGAGGCATTTGCCATCCCAAATCAAGAAACTAAAACAGTTGTTGATTGGGGTACCTTTGGAACTGCATACTGACCAAGGAAGGAACTTCGAATCTAACATCTTTCAGAAGGTTTGCTCTTTCCTTGGCATCAAAAAGACGAGGACAAAACCGCTTCATCCACAATCTGATGGGATGGTAGAACGATTCAACAGTGACTACCAACGAGACTGGGACCGCCATATTCCATTGTTCTTGATGGCCTATCGAAGTGCGGGTCATAGTTCAACAGGAAATACACCATCGGAGATCCTGTTTGGCACAACAATATGGCTGCCCAGTGAAGTCAAATTTGGATGCCATACCATGGAACCGGAGAAGTCAGAGGAATATGTGGATAACCTCAAAGAAAGACTCATTGACATTCATCAACGGACAAGGAAAAACATAAAAACCGCTAGTGATAGGATGAAAACATGGTACGATACCCGTGCAACAACGATGGGATTCCAAGAAGGAGACCTGGTGTGGTTTTACAATCCTCACCGACAAAAGGGACTGTCACCAAAACTACAACAAAACTGGGAAGGCCCATATACCCTTGTGAAGCGAATTAATGATGTGGTTTACCGCATTCAGAGAGGAGTAAGGGGTAAGCTTAAAGTAGTACACTGCGACCGTTTACATCGTTATAACGGTGGGAATAATGGATTATATCGGGACGATCAATCCTAAGAGGGGGGCAATGTGGTTAATATGCCCAGTTATGTAAACAATCACACATTAGTACAACTTTCCGCGCCGTCTTTGAGTGAAATAAATAATTAAATCCATCACGGTTGGTGTCCAGCCTCGTTCGTACTGGAATATTGACGAAACGTTTTTGGAAAGCACCTTCTAGTAGACCCTAGAAAATTCTATCACCATTTATTTCGGGTATAAATACAGGCGCACCAGTCCAAAGCGGCAGTTTTAATTTTGGAAGTGAAGGAATAAATGTCAGTGTGAATAAAGAGTTGCATACTTGTGCTTGGTTATAATAAAACAGAAGAAAAGTCTTTGAAATAAAAAAGCGTTTTATTTTGTGAATTAATGACAGTTTCAGTTTGAATAAAGGAAATAAGTTTTATTTGCGAACCCTTAGTAAAATACTACAATATATTTGATTATGTATTTAGGTATAGAATTATGTATTTTGAGATATAGAGACTGAATGTAAGATGAAACTGTAGAGAGAGAAAAGACTGAACTACCTACGTAACTTGTTGACAAAAGGCAAATCCTACGAACCCATACCTAATTCACGTTTGGCCAGAACCAATTCACGTTTGCCCGCACTTAATCAAGTAGGTACCCACCCCATAAGGTCACACTATAGAATCAAGCGAAAACTGAATAGATAAATTACCTAAGGGGCCAGTTATAGCTATCATTGAAAACCATCATTGAAAATATTAACAAACTTTTGTCTACAAACTTCTGTCAACGAGAAATCAATCACTCCTAAACATCAACCTACAAAAAGCCATCTGGTGGTGAATAGTAATTGCAAGAAAAAACTAGTGCTGTCTTATATAACCAAAAGTATTAGATTGTACAATAATGGCAATCACACTGGAGGTTTTGAAATCTTTACTGAAAGATCAAAAAGAGGAGATTTTTAATAATATTTATGAAGCCACAGAAAAAGTTAATAAAAATACAGATGAAAGAGTGGGTATTCTTTCGGAAAGGGTTGAAAAGCTCGAGAAAATGGTCGAAAACCAAGGAGTAATTATTGAAAAACAAGAAGATACGCAGGCTAAACAAGAAAAACGCATCTCTCAGCTGGAAATAGAAACGAGTCCAGAAAAGAGGTGAAAGTCTGCAACAACTCCAAGCAGACATCGAACGGTTGGCACACCTAGCATACCCGACTGCAGGAGATGAAATTACCAACCAGCTAGCAACTGAGGCTTTTGTCCGTGCAGTTTCCGACATCAACCTCCAGCGAGCAATTCGAACTGCTGGAAAACGCACGCTTTCTAAAGCATTAGCGTTCGCTCTGACTATGGAAGCATCAGAACAGGCTTCCTTAGGAGTTCATCGGGTAAGAGAACTTGAAGTTGAAGAATGTTCTTGCCAGAGAGCTGAATTTCGTAGAAGTCAGCGAGAAGGACCTGCTCGATGCTGGAATTGCAACAAAACCGGACATCTCCAGCGCCAGTACAGATTGCCACCAAGAAGAGTCGCCTGTCAACACTGTGGAAACAGAAATAATACCCGCGAACAGGTGAGCAATAACATCAACGCTCCTGCTCGCTCTGTTTCCCAGTCGGGAAACGAGTAAGAACCAACTTCGAGGGGCAGAAGCTGGTTTCTGGTATCGATGGCCCCAGAACCACCATACAAGTCTCGCAGACTAAATGGAACAATAAAAGTCTGACAGTAGATGCAACATTAAATGGCAAGAAACAGTTGGCTACAATTGACACCGGTGCCACAGCCTCCATTGTAAGAAAAGACTTGGTCAAGATGACGTGGCTACATAACACCAATAGCTACCGTCTTAAAACTGCGACAGAATTAGAATTTTCGCATCTATTTTTGGTAGCAGACATATGTGATGAGTGCATAATTGGAATCGACTTCATGAAAGAGCACGGAGTGATTCTGGATATCGGTAAGCAAGTGTTGAAGAACCAAAATGTAGAGATTCCTATGGCAACGAAAACTCATCAACTCTAAGAACCGTCATAAAAGAAGACATATGCATGCCTGCCTCTTCAGAAGTGTTTGTTTGGATGAAAATAGAGGGCGATCTAGGTAGCCATCGATACCTCATGGTGTAACCAGAGTCTGAGCAATCTTCCCAAAATATCATCTTAGGGAAGACTCTTGTGGAACTAAAGAACAATATGGTACCCGTACGGATTCTGAACATCAAACCGTACGAGGTCAAGCTCAAAAAAGGAGAAGTAATTGGAAAATACGAATCTGTGACCGCAATAACTAAAATCACAGAAATGAACGCAGAAGACCCAATGGACCCAGGAAAATTCAGCGCCATGAAAGCCAAAAATCTCAAGCCATCCAATCTAAGTCAACATCAGCTTAGTGTTGCTGGAAGCCTTCTTCATGAGTACACTGATATATTTTCTTCACCGAGTGCGCAGTATGGTCGAATCGACACAGGTGATGCGAGACCGATTCGACAACCAGCAAGACGTTTCCCATTAGCCAAACAAGCCGAAGTTGAAGAAATGATATCGACAATGAAGAAAGATGGTCTAATCGAAAATTCCAAAAGCCCTTGGGCGTCACCAGTTGTTCTTGTCAAAAAGAAAGATGGAAGCACCCGATTTTGTGTGGACTACCGTAGGCTGAACGATGTGACAAAGATATACAGCTACCCTCTGCCCAGAATCAGCGATACATTGGATGCAATGGAAGGAGCTCAATGGTTCTCGACGTTAGACTTGAAGAGTGGCTACTGGCAGGTAGAAATCCATCCAGAAGATCGAGAGAAGACAGCTTTCTCAACCAGAAATGGTCTGTGGCAGTTTAAAGTGATGCCATTCGGACTGTGCAACGCTCCGGCAACATTTGAGGGTCTGATGGAGTGTGTTCTTCAAGGCCTTACTTGGAAATCATGCCTTGTATATTTGGACGATGTCATCGTTTATGGAAAAACTTTTGACGAGCATTGTGAAAACCTTAAGGCTGTATTTCAGAGGCTTCGAGGAGCACACTTAAAATTAAATCCAGATAAATGTGCGCTTTTCAAGACCGAAGTTAAATACCTGAGACATATCATCTCATCCCAAGGAGTAAGGACTGATCCTGAGAAAGTTGACACTGTGAAGAATTGGCCAACACCACAGGATAAACATCAGCTCGTAGCTTTCTTGGTCTAGCCACATATTATCGGCGCTTTGTGAAGGACTTTGCTGGAATCGCTAAGAGCTTGCATCAACTTACTGAAAAGGGGAAGCTGTTCAAATGGTCAGGTGAGTGCGAGAGAAGTTTTCAGGAACTCAAGCTACGTTTGTATAATGCTCCTGTGCTGACCTATCCGGCTCCTGGAAAACCTTTCATCATCGATGCCGATGCCAGTAACGTCGGAATTGGAGCTGTACTGTCGCAAGTCCATGAAGGAGAAGAAAAAGTCGTCGCCTACTACAGTAAGGTACTCTCGAGGCCAGAGCGCAATTATTGCGTCACAAGAAGGGAACTTCAAGCTTTGATTTTGGCAACAAAGCACTTCTATAAGTATATCTATGGACAGAAGTTCCTCCTTCGAACATATCATGGTGCCCTTAATTGGCTTCTGAACTTCAAAAATCCAGAAGGTCAAGTAGCAAGATGGATCGAGAAACTGCAGACATACGACTACGAAATTCAACATCGAAGAGGAAAGCTGCACTCAAACGCAGATGCATTGTCTCGACGACCGTGTAAACAGGACTGTCAGCATTGCACGCGTCAAGAAGAAAAGGAAGCGGTTGCTATCCAACGAATAAGAGCCGATCCCATTTACGGTTGGAGCAATGAAGAACTGAGGACTGCCCAACAAGAAGACTCGGATATAGAACCCATACTTGCATGGAAGGAACACGGAGAAAAACCAGAATGGGGTGAAATCTGCAATAGAAGTCCAGCTCTCAAAGCATATTGGGCACAGTGGGACTCACTTCATGTGCAAGAAGGAGTACTGCAGATGGCAAGTCTTATCTGATGCAGTTGATAGTGCCTAGGTCAAAGGTTAATGACGTTCTTCGAGAGATGCATGATGGAGCATCTGGAGGTTATTTGGGAGTCAATAAAACGCTGGAGAAGATACGACAACGGTTCTACTGGCTACATGCAAGAGATGATGTCGAAAAGTGGTGCCGAAAATGTGATACTTGTGCTGCTACCAAGGGACCAGGTAGAAAGCTTCAAAGTAAAATGCAACAGTACAATGTCGGCACACCTTTCGAAAGAATAGCAGTAGATGTCACAGGTCCGTTTCCGGAGACCAACAGCGGAAACCGATACATCCTTGTAGTCATGGATTACTTCAGCAAGTGACCTGAGGCATTTGCCATCCCAAATCAAGAAACTAAAACAGTTGTTGATCGGCGTACCTTTGGAACTGCATACTGACCAAGGAAGCAACTTCGAATCTAACATCTTTCAGGAGGATTGCTCTTTCCTTGGCATCAAAAAGACGAGGACAAAACCGCTTCATCCACAATCTGATGGGATGGTAGAACGATTCAACAGTGACTACCAACGAGACTGGGACCGCCATATTCCATTGTTCTTGATGGCCTATCGAAGTGCGGGTCATAGTTCAACAGGACATACACCATCGGAGATCCTGTTTGGCACAACAATATGGCTGCCCAGTGAAGTCAAATTTGGATGCCATACCATGGAACCGGAGAAGTCAGAGGAATATGTGGATAACCTCAAAGAAAGACTCATTGACATTCATCAACGGACAAGGAAAAACATAAAAACCGCTAGTGATAGGATGAAAACATGGTACGATACCCGTGCAACAACGATGGGATTCCAAGAAGGAGACCTGGTGTGGTTTTACAATCCTCACCGACAAAAGGGACTGTCACCAAAACTACAACAAAACTGGGAAGGCCCATATACCCTTGTGAAGCGAATTAATGATGTGGTTTACCGCATTCAGAGAGGAGTAAGGGGTAAGCTTAAAGTAGTACACTGCGACCGTTTACATCGTTATAACGGTGGGAATAATGGATTATATCGGGACGATCAATCCTAAGAGGGGGGCAATGTGGTTAATATGCCCAGTTATGTAAACAATCACACATTAGTACAACTTTCCGCGCCGTCTTTGAGTGAAATAAATAATTAAATCCATCACGGTTGGTGTCCAGCCTCGTTCGTACTGGAATATTGACGAAACGTTTTTGGAAAGCACCTTCTAGTAGACCCTAGAAAATTCTATCACCATTTATTTCGGGTATAAATACAGGCGCACCAGTCCAAAGCGGCAGTTTTAATTTTGGAAGTGAAGGAATAAATGTCAGTGTGAATAAAGAGTTGCATACTTGTGCTTGGTTATAATAAAACAGAAGAAAAGTCTTTGAAATAAAAAAGCGTTTTATTTTGTGAATTAATGACAGTTTCAGTTTGAATAAAGGAAATAAGTTTTATTTGCGAACCCTTAGTAAAATACTACAATATATTTGATTATGTATTTAGGTATAGAATTATGTATTTTGAGATATAGAGACTGAATGTAAGATGAAACTGTAGAGAGAGAAAAGACTGAACTACCTACGTAACTTGTTGACAAAAGGCAAATCCTACGAACCCATACCTAATTCACGTTTGGCCAGAACCAATTCACGTTTGCCCGCACTTAATCAAGTAGGTACCCACCCCATAAGGTCACACTATAGAATCAAGCGAAAACTGAATAGATAAATTACCTAAGGGGCCAGTTATAGCTATCATTGAAAACCATCATTGAAAATATTAACAAACTTTTGTCTACAAACTTCTGTCAACGAGAAATCAATCACTCCTAAACATCAACCTACAAAAAGCCATCTGGTGGTGAATAGTAATTGCAAGAAAAAACTAGTGCTGTCTTATATAACCAAAAGTATTAGATTGTACAATAATGGCAATCACACTGGAGGTTTTGAAATCTTTACTGAAAGATCAAAAAGAGGAGATTTTTAATAATATTTATGAAGCCACAGAAAAAGTTAATAAAAATACAGATGAAAGAGTGGGTATTCTTTCGGAAAGGGTTGAAAAGCTCGAGAAAATGGTCGAAAACCAAGGAGTAATTATTGAAAAACAAGAAGATACGCAGGCTAAACAAGAAAAACGCATCTCTCAGCTGGAAATAGAAACGAGTCCAGAAAAGAGGTGAAAGTCTGCAACAACTCCAAGCAGACATCGAACGGTTGGCACACCTAGCATACCCGACTGCAGGAGATGAAATTACCAACCAGCTAGCAACTGAGGCTTTTGTCCGTGCAGTTTCCGACATCAACCTCCAGCGAGCAATTCGAACTGCTGGAAAACGCACGCTTTCTAAAGCATTAGCGTTCGCTCTGACTATGGAAGCATCAGAACAGGCTTCCTTAGGAGTTCATCGGGTAAGAGAACTTGAAGTTGAAGAATGTTCTTGCCAGAGAGCTGAATTTCGTAGAAGTCAGCGAGAAGGACCTGCTCGATGCTGGAATTGCAACAAAACCGGACATCTCCAGCGCCAGTACAGATTGCCACCAAGAAGAGTCGCCTGTCAACACTGTGGAAACAGAAATAATACCCGCGAACAGGTGAGCAATAACATCAACGCTCCTGCTCGCTCTGTTTCCCAGTCGGGAAACGAGTAAGAACCAACTTCGAGGGGCAGAAGCTGGTTTCTGGTATCGATGGCCCCAGAACCACCATACAAGTCTCGCAGACTAAATGGAACAATAAAAGTCTGACAGTAGATGCAACATTAAATGGCAAGAAACAGTTGGCTACAATTGACACCGGTGCCACAGCCTCCATTGTAAGAAAAGACTTGGTCAAGATGACGTGGCTACATAACACCAATAGCTACCGTCTTAAAACTGCGACAGAATTAGAATTTTCGCATCTATTTTTGGTAGCAGACATATGTGATGAGTGCATAATTGGAATCGACTTCATGAAAGAGCACGGAGTGATTCTGGATATCGGTAAGCAAGTGTTGAAGAACCAAAATGTAGAGATTCCTATGGCAACGAAAACTCATCAACTCTAAGAACCGTCATCAAAGAAGACATATGCATGCCTGCCTCTTCAGAAGTGTTTGTTTGGATGAAAATAGAGGGCGATCTAGGTAGCCATCGATACCTCATGGTGTAACCAGAGTCTGAGCAATCTTCCCAAAATATCATCTTAGGGAAGACTCTTGTGGAACCAAAGAACAATATGGTACCCGTACGGATTCTGAACATCAAACCGTACGAGGTCAAGCTCAAAAAAGGAGAAGTAATTGGAAAATACGAATCTGTGACCGCAATAACTAAAATCACAGAAATGAACGCAGAAGACCCAATGGACCCAGGAAAATTCAGCGCCATGAAAGCCAAAAATCTCAAGCCATCCAATCTAAGTCAACATCAGCTTAGTGTTGCTGGAAGCCTTCTTCATGAGTACACTGATATATTTTCTTCACCGAGTGCGCAGTATGGTCGAATCGACACAGGTGATGCGAGACCGATTCGACAACCAGCAAGACGTTTCCCATTAGCCAAACAAGCCGAAGTTGAAGAAATGATATCGACAATGAAGAAAGATGGTCTAATCGAAAATTCCAAAAGCCCTTGGGCGTCACCAGTTGTTCTTGTCAAAAAGAAAGATGGAAGCACCCGATTTTGTGTGGACTACCGTAGGCTGAACGATGTGACAAAGATATACAGCTACCCTCTGCCCAGAATCAGCGATACATTGGATGCAATGGAAGGAGCTCAATGGTTCTCGACGTTAGACTTGAAGAGTGGCTACTGGCAGGTAGAAATCCATCCAGAAGATCGAGAGAAGACAGCTTTCTCAACCAGAAATGGTCTGTGGCAGTTTAAAGTGATGCCATTCGGACTGTGCAACGCTCCGGCAACATTTGAGCGTCTGATGGAGTGTGTTCTTCAAGGCCTTACTTGGAAATCATGCCTTGTATATTTGGACGATGTCATCGTTTATGGAAAAACTTTTGACGAGCATTGTGAAAACCTTAAGGCTGTATTTCAGAGGCTTCGAGGAGCACACTTAAAATTAAATCCAGATAAATGTGCGCTTTTCAAGACCGAAGTTAAATACCTGAGACATATCATCTCATCCCAAGGAGTAAGGACTGATCCTGAGAAAGTTGACACTGTGAAGAATTGGCCAACACCACAGGATAAACATCAGCTCGTAGCTTTCTTGGTCTAGCCACATATTATCGGCGCTTTGTGAAGGACTTTGCTGGAATCGCTAAGAGCTTGCATCAACTTACTGAAAAGGGGAAGCTGTTCAAATGGTCAGGTGAGTGCGAGAGAAGTTTTCAGGAACTCAAGCTACGTTTGTATAATGCTCCTGTGCTGACCTATCCGGCTCCTGGAAAACCTTTCATCATCGATGCCGATGCCAGTAACGTCGGAATTGGAGCTGTACTGTCGCAAGTCCATGAAGGAGAAGAAAAAGTCGTCGCCTACTACAGTAAGGTACTCTCGAGGCCAGAGCGCAATTATTGCGTCACAAGAAGGGAACTTCAAGCTTTGATTTTGGCAACAAAGCACTTCTATAAGTATATCTATGGACAGAAGTTCCTCCTTCGAACATATCATGGTGCCCTTAATTGGCTTCTGAACTTCAAAAATCCAGAAGGTCAAGTAGCAAGATGGATCGAGAAACTGCAGACATACGACTACGAAATTCAACATCGAAGAGGAAAGCTGCACTCAAACGCAGATGCATTGTCTCGACGACTGTGTAAACAGGACTGTCAGCATTGCACGCGTCAAGAAGAAAAGGAAGCGGTTGCTATCCAACGAATAAGAGCCGATCCCATTTACGGTTGGAGCAATGAAGAACTGAGGACTGCCCAACAAGAAGACTCGGATATAGAACCCATACTTGCATGGAAGGAACACGGAGAAAAACCAGAATGGGGTGAAATCTGCAATAGAAGTCCAGCTCTCAAAGCATATTGGGCACAGTGGGACTCACTTCATGTGCAAGAAGGAGTACTGCAGATGGCAAGTCTTATCTGATGCAGTTGATAGTGCCTAGGTCAAAGGTTAATGACGTTCTTCGAGAGATGCATGATGGAGCATCTGGAGGTTATTTGGGAGTCAATAAAACGCTGGAGAAGATACGACAACGGTTCTACTGGCTACATGCAAGAGATGATGTCGAAAAGTGGTGCCGAAAATGTGATACTTGTGCTGCTACCAAGGGACCAGGTAGAAAGCTTCAAAGTAAAATGCAACAGTACAATGTCGGCACACCTTTCGAAAGAATAGCAGTAGATGTCACAGGTCCGTTTCCGGAGACCAACAGCGGAAACCGATACATCCTTGTAGTCATGGATTACTTCAGCAAGTGACCTGAGGCATTTGCCATCCCAAATCAAGAAACTAAAACAGTTGTTGATCGGCGTACCTTTGGAACTGCATACTGACCAAGGAAGCAACTTCGAATCTAACATCTTTCAGGAGGATTGCTCTTTCCTTGGCATCAAAAAGACGAGGACAAAACCGCTTCATCCACAATCTGATGGGATGGTAGAACGATTCAACAGTGACTACCAACGAGACTGGGACCGCCATATTCCATTGTTCTTGATGGCCTATCGAAGTGCGGTTCATAGTTCAACAGGACATACACCATCGGAGATCCTGTTTGGCACAACAATATGGCTGCCCAGTGAAGTTAAATTTGGATGCCATACCATGGAACCGGAGAGGTCAGAGGAATATGTGGATAACCTCAAAGAAAGACTCATTGACATTCATCAACGGACAAGGAAAAACATAAAAACCGCTAGTGATAGGATGAAAACATGGTACGACACCCGTGCAACAACGATGGGATTCCAAGAAGGAGACCTGCTGTGGTTTTACAATCCTCACCGACAAAAGGGACTGTCACCAAAACTACAACAAAACTGGGAAGGCCCATATACCGTTGTGAAGCGAATTAATGATGTGGTTTAACGCATTCAGAGAGGAGTAAGGGGTAAGCTTAAAGTAGTACACTGCGACCGTTTACATCGTTATAACGGTGGGAATAATGGATTATATCGGGACGATCAATCCTAAGAAGGGGGCAATGTGGTGAATATGCCCAGTTATGTAAACAACCAAACATTAGTACAACTTTCCACGCCATCTTTGAGTGAAATAAATAATTAAATCCATCACGGTTGGTGTCCAGCCTCGTTCGTACTGGAATATTGACGAAACGTTTTTGGAAAGCACCTTCTAGTAGACCCTAGAAAATTCTATAACCCTTTATTTCGGGTATAAATACAGAAGCACCAGTCCGAAGCGGCAGTTTTGATTTTGGAAGTGAATGAATTAATGTCAGTGTGAATAAAGAGTTGCATACTTGTGTTTGATTATAATAGAACAGAAGAAAAGTCTTTGAAATAAAAAAGCGTTTTATTTTGTGAATTAATGACAGTTTCAGTTTGAATAAAGGAAATAAGTTTTATTTGCGAACCCTTAGTAAAATACTACAATATATTTAATTATGTATTTAGGTATAGAATTATGTATTTTGAGATATAGAGACTGAATGTAAGATGAAACTGTAGAGAGAGAAAAGACTGAACTACCTACGTAACTTGTTGACAAAAGGCAAATCCTACGAACCCATACCTAATTCACGTTTGGCCAGAACCAATTCACGTTTGCCCGCACTTAATCAAGTAGGTACCCACTCCATAAAGTCACACAATAGAATCAAGCGAAAACTGAATAGATAAATTACCTTAGGGGCCAGTTATAGCTATCATTGAAAACCAATAAGTTTTATTTGCGAACCCTTAGTAAAATACTACAATATATTTGATTATGTATTTAGGTATAGAATTATGTATTTTGAGATATAGAGACTGAATGTAAGATGAAACTGTAGAGAGAGAAAAGACTGAACTACCTACGTAACTTGTTGACAAAAGGCAAATCCTACGAACCCATACCTAATTCACGTTTGGCCAGAACCAATTCACGTTTGCCCGCACTTAATCAAGTAGGTACCCACCCCATAAGGTCACACTATAGAATCAAGCGAAAACTGAATAGATAAATTACCTAAGGGGCCAGTTATAGCTATCATTGAAAACCATCATTGAAAATATTAACAAAATTTTGTCAACAAAATTCTGTCAACGAGAAATCAAACATCAACCTACAAAAAGCCATCTGGTGGTGAATAGTAATTGCAAGAAAAAACTAGTGCTGTCTTATATAACTAAAAGTATTAGATTGTACAATAATGGCAATGACACTGGAGGTTTTGAAATCTTTACTGAAAGATCAAAAAGAGGAGATTTTTAAGAATATTTATGAAGCCACAGAAAAAGTTAATAAAAATACAGATGAAAGAGTGGGTATTCTTTCGGAAAGGGTTGAAAAGCTCGAGAAAATGGTCGAAAACCAAGGAGTAATTATTGAAAAACAAGAAGATACGCAGGCTAAACAAAAAAAAACGCATCTCTCAGCTGGAAATACAAACGAGTCCAGAAAAGAGGTGAAAGTCTGCAACAACTCCAAGCAGACATCGAACGGTTGGCACACCTAGCATACCCGACTGCAGGAGATGAAATTACCAACCAGCTAGCAACTGAGGCTTTTGTCCGTGCAGTTTCCGACATCAACCTCCAGCGAGCAATTCGAACTGCTGGAAAACGCACGCTTTCTGAAGCATTAGCGTTCGCTCTGACTATGGAAGCATCAGAACAGGCTTCCTTAGGAGTTCATCGGGTAAGAGAACTTGAAGTTGAAGAATGTTCTTGCCAGAGAGCTGAATTCCGTAGAAGTCAGCGAGAAGGACCTGCTCGATGCTGGAATTGCAACGAAACCGGACATCTCCAGCGCCAGTGCAGATTGCCACCAAGAAGAGTCGCCTGTCAACACTGTGGAAACAGAAATAATACCCGCGAACAGGTGAGCAATAACATCAACGCTCCTGCTCGCTCTGTTTCCCAGTCGGGAAACGAGTAAGAACCAACTTCGAGGGGCAGAAGCTGGTTTCTGGTATCGATGGCCCCAGAACCACCATACAAGTCTCGCAGACTAAACGGAACAATAAAAGTCTGACAGTAGATGCAACATTAAATGGCAAGAAACAGTTGGCTACAATTGACACCGGTGCCACAGCCTCCATTGTAAGAAAAGACTTGGTCAAGATGACGTGGCTACATAACACCAATAGCTACCGTCTTAAAACTGCGACAGAATTAGAATTTTCGCATCTATTTTTGGTAGCAGACATATGTGATGAGTGCATAATTGGAATCGACTTCATGAAAGAGCACGGAGTGATTCTGGATATCGGTAAGCAAGTGTTGAAGTACCAAAATGTAGAGATTCCTATGGCAACGAAAACTCATCAACTCTAAGAACTGTCATCAAAGAAGACATATGCTTGCCTGCCTCTTCAGAAGTGTTTGTTTGGATGAAAATAGAGGGCGATCTAGGTAGCCATCGATACCTCATGGTGTAACCAGAGTCTGAGCAATCTTCCCAAAATATCATCTTAGGGAAGACTCTTGTGGAACCAAAGAACAATATGGTACCCGTACGGATTCTGAACATCGAACCGTACGAGGTCAAGCTCAAAAAAGGAGAAGTAATTGGAAAATGCGAATCTGTGACCGCAATAACTAAAATCACAGAAATGAACGCAGAAGAACCAATGGACCCCGGAAAATTCAGCGTCAACATCAGCTTAGTGTTGCTGGAAGCCTTCTTCATGAGTACACTGATATATTTTCTTCACCGAGTGGGCAGTATGGTCGAATCGACACAGGTGACGCGAGACCGATTCGACAACCAGCAAGACGTCTCCCATTAGCCAAACAAGCCGAAGTTGAAGAAATGATATCGACAATGAAGAAAGATGGTCTAATCGAAAATTCCAAAAGCCCTTGGGCGTCACCAGTTGTTCTTGTCAAAAAGAAGATGGAAGCACCCGATTTTGTGTGGACTACCGTAGGCTGAACGATGTGACAAAGATAGACAGCTACCCTCTGCCCAGAATCAGCGATACATTGGATGCAATGGAAGGAGCTCAATGGTTCTCGACGTTAGACTTGAAGAGTGGCTACTGGCAGGTAGAAATCCATCCAGAAGATCGAGAGAAGACAGCTTTCTCAACCAGAAATGGTCTGTGGCAGTTTAAAGTGATGCCATTTGGACTGTGCAACGCTCCGGCAACATTTGAGCGTCTGATGGAGTGTGTTCTTCAAGGCCTTACTTGGAAATCATGCCTTGTATATTTGGACGATGTCATCGTTTATGGAAAAACTTTTGGCGAGCATTGTGAAAACCTTAAGGCTGTATTTCAGAGGCTTCGAGAAGCACACTTAAAATTAAATCCAGATAAATGTGCGCTTTTCAAGACCGAAGTTAAATACCTGAGACATATCATCTCATCCCAAGGAGTAAGGACTGATCCTGAGAAAGTTGACACTGTGAAGAATTGGCCAACACCACAGGATAAACATCAGCTCGTAGCTTTCTTGGTCTAGCCACATATTATCGGCGCTTTGTGAAGGACTTTGCTGGAATCGCTAAGAGCTTGCATCAACTTACTGAAAAGGGGAAGCTGTTCAAATGGTCAGGTGAGTGCGAGAGAAGTTTTCAGGAACTCAAGCTACGTTTGTATAATGCTCCTGTGCTGACCTATCCGACTCCTGGAAAACCTTTCATCATCGATGCCGATGCCAGTAACGTCGGAATTGGAGCTGTACTGTCGCAAGTCCATGAAGGAGAAGAAAAAGTCGTCGCCTACTACAGTAAGGTACTCTCGAGGCCAGAGCGCAATAATTGCGTCACAAGAAGGGAACTTCAAGCTTTGATTTTGGCAACAAAGCACTTCTATAAGTACATCTATGGACAGAAGTTCCTCCTTCGAACAGATCATGGTGCCCTTAATTGACTTCTGAACTTCAAAAATCCAGAAGGTCAAGTAGCAAGATGGATCGAGAAACTGCAGACATACGACTACGAAATTCAACATCGAAGAGGAAAGCTGCACTCAAACGCAGATGCATTGTCTCGACGACTGTGTAAACAGGACTGTAAGCATTGCACGCGTCAAGAAGAAAAGGAAGCGGTTGCTATCCAACGAATAAGAGCCGATCCCATTTACGGTTGGAGCAATGAAGAACTGAGGACTGCCCAACAAGAAGACTCGGATATAGAACCCATTCTTGCATGGAAGGAACACGGAGAAAAACCAGAATGGGGTGACATCTGCGATAGAAGTCCAGCTCTCAAAGCATATTGGGCACAGTGGGACTCACTTCATGTGCAAGAAGGAGTACTGCAGATGGCAAGTCTTATCTGATGCAGTTGATAGTGCCTAGGTCAAAGGTTAATGACGTTCTTCGAGAGATGAATGATGGAGCATCTGGAGGTTATTTGGGAGTCAATAAAACGCTGGAGAAGATACGACAACGGTTCTACTGGCAACATGCAAGAGATGATGTCGAAAAGTGGTGCCGAAAATGTGATACTTGTGCTGCTACCAAGGGACCAGGTAGAAAGCTTCAAAGTAAAATGCAACAGTACAATGTCGGCACACCTTTCGAAAGAATAGCAGTAGATGTCGCAGGTCCGTTTCCGGAGACCAACAGCGGAAACCGATACATCCTTGTAGTCATGGATTACTTCAGCAAGTGGCCTGAGGCATTTGCCATCCCAAATCAAGAAACTAAAACAGTTGTTGATCGGCGTACCTTTGGAACTGACCAAGGAAGCAACTTCGAATCTAACATCTTTCAGGAGGTTTGCTCTTTCCTTGGCATCAAGAAGACGAGGACAAAACCGCTTCATCCACAATCTGATGGGATGGTAGAACGATTCAACAGGACTCTTAAAGAACATCTGTCTAAGGTTGTAGGTGACTACCAACGAGACTGGGACCGCCATATTCCATTGTTCTTGATGGCCTATCGAAGTGCGGGTCATAGTTCAACAGGACATACACCATCGGAGATCCTGTTTGGCACAACAATATGGCTGCCCAGTGAAGTCAAATTTGGATGCCATACCATGGAACCGGATAGGTCAGAGGAATATGTGGATAACCTCAAAGAAAGACTCATTGAAATTCATCAACGGACAAGGAAAAACATAAAAACCGCTAGTGATAGGATGAAAACATGGTACGACACCCGTGCAACAACGATGGGATTCCAAGAAGGAGACCTGCTGTGGTTTTACAATCCTCACTGACAAAAGGGACTGTCACCAAAACTACAACAAAACTGGGAAGGCCCATATACCGTTGTGAAGCGAATTAATGATGTGGTTTACCGCATTCAGAGAGGAATAAGGGGTAAGCTTAAAGTAGTACACTGCGACCGTTTACATCGTTATAACGGTGGGAATAATGGATTATATCGGGACGATCAATCCTAAGAGGGGGGCAATGTGGTGAATATGCCCAGTTATGTAAACAACCACACATTAGTACAACTTTCCACGCCATCTTTGAGTGAAATAAATAATTAAATCCATCACGGTTGGTGTCCTCGTTCGTACTGGAATATTGACGAAACGTTTTTGGAAAGCACCTTCTAGTAGACCCTAGAAAATTCTATAACCCTTTATTTCGGGTATAAATACAGGCGCACCAGTCCGAAGCGGCAGTTTTGATTTTGGAAGTGAATGAATAAATGTCAGTGTGAATAAAGAGTTGCATACTTGTGCTTGATTATAATAAAACAGAAGAAAAGTCTTTGAAATAAAAAAGCGTTTTATTTTGTGAATTAATGACAGTTTCAGTTTAAATAAAGGAAATAAGTTTTATTTGCGAACCCTTAGTAAAATACTACAATATATTTGATTATGTATTTAGGTATAGAATTATGTATTTTGAGATATAGAGACTGAATGTAAGATGAAACTGTAGAGAGAGAAAAGACTGAACTACCTACGTAACTTGTTGACAAAAGGCAAATCCTACGAACCCATACCTAATTCACGTTTGGCCAGAACCAATTCACGTTTGCCCGCACTTAATCAAGTAGGTACCCACCCCATAAGGTCACACAATAGAATCAAGCGAAAACTGAATAGATAAATTACCTTAGGGGCCAGTTATAGCTATCATTGAAAACCAATAAGTTTTATTTGCGAACCCTTAGTAAAATACTACAATATATTTGATTATGTATTTAGGTATAGAATTATGTATTTTGAGATATAGAGACTGAATGTAAGATGAAACTGTAGAGAGAGAAAAGACTGAACTACCTACGTAACTTGTTGACAAAAGGCAAATCCTACGAACCCATACCAAATTCACGTTTGCCCAGAACCAATTCACGTTTGCCCGCACTTAATCAAGTAGGTACCCACCCCATAAGGTCACACTATAGAATCAAGCGAAAACTGAATAGATAAATTACCTTAGGGGCCAGTTATAGCTATCATTGAAAACCATCATGAAAATATTAACACACTTTTGTCAACAAACTTCTGTCAACGAGAAATCAATCACTCCTAAACATCAACAAGAAAAACGCATCTCTCAGCTGGAAATACAAACGCTTCGGCGATAGCTATATGCAAGAAGTCTTCCGCGTCCAGCTCAATACCAGAGTCCAGAAAAGAGGTGAAAGTCTGCAACAACTCCAAGCAGACATCGAACGGTTGGCACACCTAGCATACCCGACTGCAGGAGATGAAATTACCAACCAGCTAGCAACTGAGGCTTTGTCCGTGCAGTTTCCGACATCAACCTCCAGCGAGCAATTCGAACTGCTGGAAAACGCACGCTTTCTGAAGCATTAGCGTTCGCTCTGACTATGGAAGCATCAGAACAGGCTTCCTTAGGAGTTCATCGGGTAAGAGAACTTGAAGTTGAAGAATGTTCTTGCCAGAGAGCTGAATTTCGTAGAAGTCAGCGAGAAGGACCTGCTCGATGCTGGAATTGCAACAAAACCGGACATCTCCAGCGCCAGTACAGATTGCCACCAAGAAGAGTCGCCTGTCAACACTGTGGAAACAGAAATAATACCCGCGAACAGGTGAGCAATAACATCAACGCTCCTGCTCGCTCTGTTTCCCAGTCGGGAAACGAGTAAGAACCAACTTCGAGGGGCAGAAGCTGGTTTCTGATATCGATGGCCCCAGAACCACCATACAAGTCTCGCAGACTAAACGGAACAATAAAAGTCTGACAGTAGATGCAACATTAAATGGCAAGAAACAGTTGGCTACAATTGACACCGGTGCCACAGCCTCCATTGTAAGAAAAGACTTGGTCAAGATGACGTGGCTACATAACACCAATAGCTACCGTCTTAAAACTGCGACAGAATTAGAATTTTCGCATCTATTTTTGGTAGCAGACATATGTGATGAGTGCATAATTGGAATCGACTTCATGAAAGAGTACGGAGTGATTCTGGATATCGGTAAGCAAGTGTTGAAGTACCAAAATGTAGAGATTCCTATGGCAACGAAAACTCATCAACTCTAAGAACTGTCATCAAAGAAGACATATGCTTGCCTGCCTCTTCAGAAGTGTTTGTTTGGATGAAAATAGAGGGCGATCTAGGTAGCCATCGATACCTCATGGTGTAACCAGAGTCTGAGCAATCTTCCCAAAATATCATCTTAGGGAAGACTCTTGTGGAACCAAAGAACAATATGGTACCCGTACGGATTCTGAACATCGAACCGTACGAGGTCAAGCTCAAAAAAGGAGAAGTAATTGGAAAATGCGAATCTGTGACCGCAATAACTAAAATCACAGAAATGAACGCAGAAGAACCAATGGACCCCGGAAAATTCAGCGCCATGAAAGCCAAAAATCTCAAGCCATCCAATCTAAGTCAACATCAGCTTAGTGTTGCTGGAAGCCTTCTTCATGAGTACACTGATATATTTTCTTCACCGAGTGGGCAGTATGGTCGAATCGACACAGGTGACGCGAGACCGATTCGACAACCAGCAAGACGTCTCCCATTAGCCAAACAAGCCGAAGTTGAAGAAATGATATCGACAATGAAGAAAGATGGTCTAATCGAAAATTCCAAAAGCCCTTGGGCGTCACCAGTTGTTCTTGTCAAAAAGAAGATGGAAGCACCCGATTTTGTGTGGACTACCGTAGGCTGAACGATGTGACAAAGATAGACAGCTACCCTCTGCCCAGAATCAGCGATACATTGGATGCAATGGAAGGAGCTCAATGGTTCTCGACGTTAGACTTGAAGAGTGGCTACTGGCAGGTAGAAATCCATCCAGAAGATCGAGAGAAGACAGCTCTCTCAACCGGAAATGGTCTGTGGCAGTTTAAAGTGATGCCATTCGGACTGTGCAACGCTCCGGCAACATTTGAGCGTCTGATGGAGTGTGTTCTTTAAGGCCTTACTTGAAAATCATGCCTTGTATATTTGGACGATGTCATCGTTTATGGAAAAACTTTTGACGAGCATTGTGAAAACCTTAAGGCTGTATTTCAGAGGCTTCGAGAAGCACACTTAAAATTAAATCCAGATAAATGTGCGCTTTTCAAGACCGAAGTTAAATACCTGAGACATCTCATCTCATCCCAAGGAGTAAAGACTGATCCTGAGAAAGTTGACACTGTGAAGAATATTATCGGCGCTTTGTGAAGGACTTTGCTGGAATCGCTAAGACCTTGCATCAACTTACTGAAAAGGGGAAGCCGTTCAAATGGTCAGGTGAGTGCGAGAGAAGTTTTCAGGAACTCAAGCTACGTTTGTATAGTGCTCCTGTGCTGACCTATCCGACTCCTGGAAAACCTTTCATCATCGATGCCGATGCCAGTAACGTCGGAATTGGAGCTGTGCTGTCGCAAGTCCATGAAGGAGAAGAAAAAGTCGTCGCCTACTACAGTAAGGTACTTTCGAGGCCAGAGCGCAATTATTGCGTCACAAGAAGGGAACTTCAAGCTTTGATTTTGGCAACAAAGCACTTCCATAAGTACATCTATGGACAGAAGTTCCTCCTTCGAACAGATCATGGTGCGCTTAATTGGTGCCTGAACTTCAAAAATCCAGAAGGTCAAGTAGCAAGATGGATCGAGAGACTGCAGACATACGACTACGAAATTCAACATCGAAGAGAAAAGCTGCACTCAAACGCAGATGCATTGTCTCGACAACCGTGTAAACAGGACTGTAAGCATTGCACGCGTCAAGAAGAAAAGGAAGCGGTTGCGATCCAACGAATAAGAGCCGATCCCATTTACGGTTGGAGCAATGAAGAACTGAGGACTGCCCAACAAGAAGACTCGGATTTAGAACCCATTCTTGCATGGAAGGAACACGGAGAAAAACCAGAATGGGGTGACATCTGCGATAGAATTCGAGCTCTCAAAGCATATTGGGCACAGTGGGACTCACTTCATTTGCAAGAAGGAGTACTTAGGGGCAAATGGGAATCTGCAGATGGCAAGTCTTATCTGATGCAGTTGATAGTGCCAGGTCAAAGGTTAATAACGTTCTTCGAGAGATGCATGATGGAGCATCTGGAGGTCATTTGGGAGTCAATAAAACGCTGGAGAAGATACGACAACGGTTCTACTGGCTACATGCAAGAGATGATGTCGAAAAGTGGTGCCGAAAATGTGATACTTGTGCTGCTACCAAGGGACCAGGTAGAAAGCTTCAAAGTAAAATGCAGCAGTACAATGTCGGCACACCTTTCGAAAGAATAGCAGTAGATGTCGCAGGTCCGTTTCCGGAGACCAACAGCGGAAACCGATACATCCTTGTAGTCATGGATTACTTCAGCAAGTGGCCTGAGGCATTTGCCATCCCAAATCAAGAAACTAAAACAGTTGTTGATCAGATTATCTTCAATTGGGTGAGCAGGTTCGGCGAACCTTTGGAACTGCATTCTGACCAAGGAAGGAACTTCGAATCTAACATCTTTCAGGGGGTTTGCTCTTTCATGGCATCAAGAAGACGAGGACAAAACCGCTTCATCCACAATCTGATGGGATGGTAGAACGATTCAACAGGACTCTTAAAGAACATCTGTCCAAGGTTGTAGGTGACTACCAACGAGACTGGGACCGCCATATTCCATTGTTCTTGATGGCCTATCGAAGTGCGGTTCATAGTTCAACAGGACATACACCATCGGAGATCCTGTTTGGCACAACAATACGGCTGCCCAGTGAAGTCAAATTTGGATGCCATACCATGGAACCGGAAAGGTCAGACGAATATGTGGATAACCTCAAAGAAAGGCTCATTGACATTCATCAACGGACAAGGAAAAACATAAAAACCGCTAGTGATAGGATGAAAACACGGTACGGCACCCGTGCAACAACGATGGGATTCCAAGAAGGAGACCTTGTGTGGTTTTACAATCCTCACCGACAAAAGGGACTGCCACCAAAACTACAACAAAACTGGGAAGGCCCATATCGTTGTGAAGCGAATCAATGATGTGGTTTACCGCATTCAGAGAGGAGTAAGGGGTAAGCTTAAAGTAGTACACTGCGACCGTTTACATCGTTTTTAACGGTGGGAATAATGGATTAAATCGGGACAATCAATCCTAAGAGGGGGGCAATGTGGTGAATATGCCCAGTTATGTAAACAACCACACATTAG
Organism: Melangyna quadrimaculata; assembly: GCA_949320155.1. Taxonomy (NCBI): domain Eukaryota; kingdom Metazoa; phylum Arthropoda; class Insecta; order Diptera; family Syrphidae; genus Melangyna; species Melangyna quadrimaculata. The sequence continues at coordinate 107,835,547 of OX439485.1, read as the reverse complement.
TACCATCTTTGAGTGAAATAAATAATTAAATCCATCACGGTTGGTGTCCAGCCTCGTTCGTACTGGAATATTGACGAAACGCTTTTGGAAAGCACCTTCTAGTACCCTTTATTTCGGGTATAAATACAGGCGCACCAGTCCAAAGCGGCAGTTTTGATTTTGGAAGTGAATGAATAAATGTCAGTGTGAATAAAGAGTTGCATACTTGTGCTTGGTTATAATAAAACAGAAGAAAAGTCTTTGGAGTAAAAAAGCGTTTTATTTTGTGAATTAATGACAGTTTCAGTTTGAATAAAGGAAATAAGTTTTATTTGCGAACCCTTAGTAAAATACTACAATATATTTGATTATGTATTGAGGTATAGAATTATGTATTTTGAGATATAGAGACTGAATGTAAGATGAAACTGTAGAGAGAGAAAAGACAGAACTACCTACGTAACTTGTTGTCAAAAGACAAATCCCATGAACCCATACCTAATTCACGTTTGGCCAGAACCAATTCACGTTTGCCCGCACTCAATCAAGTAGGTACCCACTCCATAAGGTCACACTATAGAATCAAGCGAAAACTGAATAGATAAATTACCTTAGGGGCCAGTTATAGCTATCATTGAAAACCATCATTGAAAATATTAACGAACTTCTGTCAACGAGAAATCAATCACTCCTAAACATCAACCTACAAAAAGCCATCTGGTGGTGAATAGTAATTGCAAGAAAAAACCAGTGCTGTCTTATATAACTAAAAGTATTAGATTGTACAATAATGGCAATCACACTGGAGGTTTTGAAATATTTACTGAAAGATCAAAAAGAGGAGATTTTTAAGAATATTTATGAAGCCACAGAAAAAGATAATAAACATACAGATGAAAGAGTGGGTATTCTTTCGGAAAGGGTTGAAAAGCTCGAGAAAATGGTCGAAAGCCAAGGAGTAATTACTGAAAAACAAGATACGCAGGCTAAACAAGAAAAACGCATCTCTCAGGTGGAAATACAAACGCTTCGGCGATAGCCATATGCAAGAAGTCTTCCGCGTCCAGCTCAATACCAGAGTCCAGAAAAGAGGTGAAAGTCTGCAACAACTCCAAGCAGACATCGAACGGTTGACACACCTAGCATACCCGACTGCAGGAGATGAAGTTCCCAACCAGCTAGCAACTGAGGCTTTTGTCCGTGCAGTTTCCGACATCAACCTCCAGCGAGCAATTCGAACTGCTGGAAAACGCACGCTTTTTGAAGCATTAGCGTTCGCTCTGACTATGGAAGCATCAGAACAGGCTTCCTTAGGAGTTCATCGGGTAAGAGAACTTGAAGTTGAAGAATGTTCTTGCCAGAGAGCTGAATTCCGTAGAAATCAGCGAGAAGGACCTGCTCGATGCTGGAATTGCAACAAAACCGGACATCTCCAGTGCCAGTGCAGATTGCCACCAAAAAGAGTCGCCTGTCAACACTGTGGAAACAGAAATAGTACCCGCGAACAGGTGAGCAATAACATCAACGCTCCTGCTCGCTCTGTTTCCCAGTCGGGAAACGAGTAAGAACCAACTTCGAGGGGCAGAAGCTGGTTTCTGGTATCGATGGCCCCAGAACCAGCATACAAGTCTCGCAGACTAAACGGAACAATAAAAGTCTGACAGTGGATGCAACATTAAATGGCAAGACCGGTGTACCGAACCGCATCCCACCGCGACCAGACGTGTCGGAAGTTGAGAACTTTACCGCGGCCAATACCCCAACAAAAAATTAAACAAACAAATTAAAAAAAAAAAAAAATATTAAACCAACCTCTGTCCATATACCATCACCTTTATCAGTGTGAAATTTAAATAATAAATCGATAAATCCCTGCCTAATCAAAATCAATAGCCTAATATAATAATAAAATACACAAAAAAAATTGCAATAAAAAGAAAGTGCCAGTGTCAGTGCCAGTGCCAGTGCTTGTGCTTGTGTACAAAAACAACAACAAAAGTGCACCATGAACCTGATGCTCCACAAAACTAAAATCAGCAAGCGGTAAATTTTCCTTATCTCTGCTTCCCTCATCATTCACATTGCTTTCGGCTTAGTCATTACATACAATGTGTGGCTCATCTCATATAATGTATGTAATTGATTGAGTCGAAGTAAATCAGACAAATTGCTGATATTGGTTTTGGGTTTCCAGGAGCGGATCAATACATACTACTAAGGCATAACACTGGTAGTGTTTTGTATTGTGAAGTTTTATTGGGGCCCAAACTCAATATCAGCATAGATAACTGTCTGATTTGGTTTTTAACGTTTGTTTTTTCGTAATGGTAGGTGAATTTAGGGTCGATATTAGCAACATTCGGGGGCTGAGAAAGAATTTCTGTGCTGTGTACGTACATACTGTAAAAAACAGGCCAGCAGTCTTGGCACTAAGTGAAACCCAGGTAGGTGAAAATTCTGATTACTCCGAATTTAGCCTACCTGGTTATAGCTTAGTGCCTTTATTTTTCTACACCACGGTCTCGCAATATATGTACGTAATGATGTGGCTTATCAGCTTCAACCACAATATGGCCCTTGTTTAAATACAAACTTTAACTTCATGTGGTTAAAATTCACCGTCAATAAGCACATCATACATACATGTTTCATTTATCGTAGCCCAAGTTTGGATAGTAATTCGACTTCTAACGAATTCGATGCGCTGTCCGATTCAATCCTGAGAATTGTTTCCCATTATCCGCACAGTGAAATCGTTGTTACGGGCGATTTCAATGTACACAATTCTTCGTGGCTACGCTATTCTGGTCAGACAACACCCGAAGGAAGGTATGTCGAGATTTTTGCTGAGTTAAACCACCTGACTCAGCTTGTTGACGAGCCTACTCGGATTCCTGACGTTGCAGGTCAAATCGCCAACACTCTAGACTTGTTCCTTACCTCTGACCCGAATAAATACACTATTAGTGTATTATCTCCTCTAGGCTCATCAGACCATTGTGTCATATCTGCAAATTTCTCGTGCCACCAAATCACAGTTAAAGAAAAAATCCCAAAGAGAACCGTTTGGCAATACGAGAAAGCCAACTGGGACGGTCTCAATAATTTCTTCAAGAGCTTTAACTGGTCACTATGCTTCCTCGATAGTGATGTTGACGCCAGTGCAGATATGATTACAAACTTGATTCTTTGTGGAATGAGAAATTTTATCCCGAATAGGGTGAAATCTATCAAACCCAAAGAAAACTCATGGTTTGATTCGAGCTGTAAAGAGGTTATATAAAGCCAAGCCTACAGAGGAAAACCGGAAAAAGTTTCAACAAGCTAGAAAGACCTGTAACGTTCATATTCGAAGAACCAAATTTTTACATGATCAAAAATTACGACAAAAAATACTACAATGTCCCAAAGGTAGTAAAAATTTTTGGTCATTTGTAAAAAACATACGAAATACCACCTCGTCCTCGGTTCCAACGCTCGTCTTCAATGATACTCCTTTTGTCAGCTCGCAAGATAAAGCCAATTTGCTTGCAGCACAGTTTGCTGTTAATTCGATGCTGCCAGAAAGTGTTATGACTCCTCCTGTACTTGAGAGCGTAAATGATTTAATGGGACGAATCTTCTTTCGCACTCGTGCAGTTGCTAGAGTTCTAAAGGATCTCGATTTACACAAATCCGCTGGCCCGGATGGTATCCCTCCCATTGTTCTGAAGAGGTGTTCTTCAACGCTGGCAAAACCACTGCGTAAGCTTTTCCATCTGTCCTACTCTACTGGTCTCTATCCGAGTGGATGGAAAACAGCATTTTTCCAGCCTGTCCCTAAAAAAGGCGTATCTTCTTCACCCTCTAACTATCGGCCAATTGCACTTACGTCCCTTCTTTCCAAGGTCATGGAAACGCTGATTAATTTTCAACTCAAGAAATATCTCGAGGAACGAAAGCTTCTTAATGACCGGCAGTACGGCTTTCGTAACAATAGGTCCACTGGTGATCTGATGGTATATCTCACCGAACAGTGGAACAAATCTTTACATCGTTTTGGAGAAAGTAAGATTATTGCACTTGATATTTCAAAAGCGTTTGATAGAGTTTGGCACCAAGCTCTCTTATCGAAAATGCGCGCATTTGGTTTCGATGAACCTCTTCTTCGTTGGATTAGAAATTACCTTTCGGACCGTTCAATACAAGTCGTATTGGACGGTTTCAAGTCTGAAATCCACAAAATAAATGCTGGTGTGCCCCAGGGCTCCGTTTTGTCTCCGACTCTCTTCCTTATTTTTATAAATGATCTTTTGTCTGAAACTTCTAATGCATTAAACTGTTTTGCTGACGATAGTACCCTCAGTTTCTCATATTCGTTTACAGATTCTCATCCATTTCCTTCGGATGTGGAACTTGAACGGCAGCGTATGATAAGCTCACTAAATTCTGATCTCGACAGCATTGTCCAATGGGGAATCAAAAACCGCGTAGAATTTAATGCTTCTAAAACTCAATGTTGTCTCCTGTCGTTAAAGCGAAACCCACCCCCAATGCCGCTATCCATGGACGGCACTTGCATCGAGGAAACCGAACAGCTCTCAGTTCTCGGTATGTGTGTCACAGACCACCTTTTGTGGAATGACCACATATTTGATGTCGCCAAAAACGCTGCTAAGTGTTTAGGTTTTCTCCGTAGATGCAAGAAGTTTTTTTCCCCTTCTGATCTGGCTGTGATCTACAAAGCCTTTATTCGTCCAAAACTTGAGTACAATTCTCATGTTTGGGCAGGAGCTCCAAGAACTCACTTGAGTTTGTTGGACAGAATTCAAAAGAGAGCTTTAAAAATGATAGGCGAAAGATCTATAACAGAAACAATTACATCTCTCGAACACCGCCGTAATGTTTCGTGTCTTTCTCTATTTTATCGCTATTATTATAATCAGTGTTCTAGTGAAATAGCCAGTTGCATTCCCCCCCTTAAAAAATTCAACCGTAATACTCGCGCTTCTAGGAATGCCCATCAGTTCACCCTCGAGCCCAACTTCGGACGTACTGTAATGTACAGAGATTCTTTCTTCAGTCGCACCACACGAATGTGGAATGCCTTACCTGACTCGACTTTCCCCTCCCATTTCGATGTGCAAACGTTCAAAACCAATGTGCATCGGTATCTCCTTCTAAATCCTCTCCTACTTACCTAATCGCTCGTGCTGTGTTAAAAACATTTTAAGGGTAGCCATAACCCCTTTTGCGCGCGTGGAATAAAAAAAAAAAAAAAAAAAAAAAGAAACAGTTGGCTTCAATTGACACCGGTGCCACAGCCTCCATTGTAAGAAAAGACTTGGTCAAGATGACGTGGCTACATAACACCAATAGCTACCGTCTTAAAACTGCGACAGGTGAGGCAGCAAGAGTATATGGAGAAGTTTTTCTTAAAATCCGTTTGGCAGAATTAGAATTTTCGCATCTTTTTTTTGGTAGCAGACATATGTGATGAGTGCATAATTGGAATCGACTTCATGAAAGAGTACGGAGTGATTCTGGATATCGGTAAGCAAGTGTTGAAGTACCAAAATGTAGAGATTCCTATAGCAACGAAAACTCATCAACTCTAAGACCGTCATCAAAGAAGACATATGCTTGCCTGCCTCTTCAGAAGTGTTTGTTTGGATGAAAATAGAGGGCGATCTAGGTAGCCATCGATACCTCATGGTGTAACCAGAGTCTGAGCAATCTTCCCAAAATATCATCTTAGGGAAGACTCTTGTGGAACCAAAGAACAATATGGTACCCGTACGGATTCTGAACATCAAACCGTACGAGGTCAAGCTCAAAAAAGGAGAAGTAATTGGAAAATGCGAATCTGTGACCGCAATAACTAAAATCACAGAAATGAACGCAGAAGAACCAATGGACCCCGGAAAATTCAGCGCCATGAAAGCCAAAAATCTCAAGCCATCCAATCTAAGTCAACATCAGCTTAGTGTTGCTGGAAGCCTACTTCATGAGTACACTGATATATTTTCTTCACCGAGTGGGCAGTATGGTCGAATCGACACAGGTGATGCGAGACCGATTCGACAACCAGCAAGACGTCTCCCATTAGCCAAACAAGCCGAAGTTGAAGAAATGATATCGACAATGAAGAAAGATGGTCTAATCGAAAATTCCAAAAGCCCTTGGGCGTCACCAGTTGTTCTTGTCAAAAAGAAGATGGAAGCACCCGATTTTGTGTGGACTACCGTAGGCTGAACGATGTGACAAGGAAAGACAGCTACCCTCTGCCCAGAATCAGCGATACATTGGATGCAATGGAAGGAGCTCAATGGTTCTCGACGTTAGACTTGAAGAGTGGTTACTGGCAGGTAGAAATCCATCCAGAAGATCGAGAGAAGACAGCTTTCTCAATCGGAAATGGTCTGTGGCAGTTTAAAGTGATGCCATTCGGACTGTGCAACGCTCCAACATTTGAGCGTCTGATGGAGTGTGTTCTTCAAGGCCTTACTTGGAAATCATGCCTTGTATATTTGGACGTCATGTCATCGTTTATGGAAAAACTTTTGACGAGCATTGTGAAGACCTTATGTATTTCAGAGGCTTCGAGAAGCACACTTAAAATTAAATCCAGATAAATGTGCGCTTTTCAAGACCGAAGTTAAATACCTGAGACATATCATCTCATCCCAAGGAGTAAGGACTGATCCTGAGAAAGTTGACACTGTGAAAAATTGGCCAACACCACAGGATAAACATCAGCTCGTAGCTTTCTTGGTCTAGCCACATATTATCGGCGCTTTGTGAAGGACTTTGCTGGAATCGCTAAGAGCTTGCATCAACTTACTGAAAAGGGAAAGCTGTTCAAATGGTCAGGTGAGTGCGAGAGAAGTTTTCAGGAACTCAAGCTACGTTTGTATAATGCTCCTGTGCTGACCTATCCGACTCCTGGAAAACCTTTCATCATCGATGCCGATGCCAGTAACGTCGGAATTGGAGCTGTACTGTCGCAAGTCCATGAAGGAGAAGAAAAAGTCGTCGCCTACTACAGTAAGGTACTCTCGAGGCCAGAGCGCAATAATTGCGTCACAAGAAGGGAACTTCAAGCTTTGATTTTGGCAACAAAGCACTTCTATAAGTACATCTATGGACAGAAGTTCCTCCTTCGAACAGATCATGGTGCCCTTAATTGGCTTCTGAACTTCAAAAATCCAGAAGGTCAAGTAGCAAGATGGATCGAGAAACTGCAGACATACGAATACGAAATTCAACATCGAAGAGGAAAGCTGCACTCAAACGCAGATGCATTGTCTCGACGACTGTGTAAACAGGACTGTAAGCATTGCACGCGTCAAGAAGAAAAGGAAGCGGTTTCGATCCAACGAATAAGAGCCGATCCCATTTACGGTTGGAGCAATGAAGAACTGAGGACTGCCCAACAAGAAGACTCGGATATAGAACCCATTCTTGCATGGAAGGAACACGGAGAAAAACCAGAATGGGGTGACATCTGCGATAGAAGTCCAGCTCTCAAAGCATATTGGGCACAGTGGGACTCACTTCATGTGCAAGAAGGAGTACTGCAGATGGCAAGTCTTATCTGATGCAGTTGATAGTGCCTAGGTCAAAGGTTAATGACGTTCTTCGAGAGATGAATGATGGAGCATCTGGAGGTTATTTGGGAGTCAATAAAACGCTGGAGAAGATACGACAACGGTTCTACTGGCAACATGCAAGAGATGATGTCAAAAAGTGGTGCCGAAAATGTGATACTTGTGCTGCTACCAAGGGACCAGGTAGAAAGCTTCAAAGTAAAATGCAACAGTACAATGTCGGCACACCTTTCGAAAGAATAGCAGTAGATGTCGCAGGTCCGTTTCCGGAGACCAACAGCGGAAACCGATACATCCTTGTAGTCATGGATTACTTCAGCAAGTGGCCTGAGGCATTTGCCATCCCAAATCAAGAAACTAAAACAGTTGTTGATCGGCGTACCTTTGGAACTGACCAAGGAAGCAACTTCGAATCTAACATCTTTCAGGAGGTTTGCTCTTTCCTTGGCATCAAGAAGACGAGGACAAAACCGCTTCATCCACAATCTGATGGGATGGTAGAACGATTCAACAGGACTCTTAAAGAACATCTGTCTAAGGTTGTAGGTGACTACCAACGAGACTGGGACCGCCATATTCCATTGTTCTTGATGGCCTATCGAAGTGCGGGTCATAGTTCAACAGGACATACACCATCGGAGATCCTGTTTGGCACAACAATATGGCTGCCCAGTGAAGTCATATTTGGATGCCATACCATGGAACCGGAGAGGTCAGAGGAATATGTGGATAACCTCAAAGAAAGACTCATTGAAATTCATCAACGGACAAGGAAAAACATAAAAACCGCTAGTGATAGGATGAAAACATGGTACGACACCCGTGCAACAACGATGGGATTCCAAGAAGGAGACCTGCTGTGGTTTTACAATCCTCACCGACAAAAGGGACTGTCACCAAAACTACAACAAAACTGGGAAGGCCCATATACCGTTGTGAAGCGAATTAATGATGTGGTTTACCGCATTCAGAGAGGAATAAGGGGTAAGCTTAAAGTAGTACACTGCGACCGTTTACATCGTTATAACGGTGGGAATAATGGATTATATCGGGACGATCAATCCTAAGAGGGGGGCAATGTGGTGAATATGCCCAGTTATGTAAACAACCACACATTAGTACAACTTTCCACGCCATCTTTGAGTGAAATAAATAATTAAATCCATCACGGTTGGTGTCCTCGTTCGTACTGGAATATTGACGAAACGTTTTTGGAAAGCACCTTCTAGTAGACCCTAGAAAATTCTATAACCCTTTATTTCGGGTATAAATACAGGCGCACCAGTCCGAAGCGGCAGTTTTGATTTTGGAAGTGAATGAATAAATGTCAGTGTGAATAAAGAGTTGCATACTTGTGCTTGATTATAATAAAACAGAAGAAAAGTCTTTGAAATAAAAAAGCGTTTTATTTTGTGAATTAATGACAGTTTCAGTTTAAATAAAGGAAATAAGTTTTATTTGCGAACCCTTAGTAAAATACTACAATATATTTGATTATGTATTTAGGTATAGAATTATGTATTTTGAGATATAGAGACTGAATGTAAGATGAAACTGTAGAGAGAGAAAAGACTGAACTACCTACGTAACTTGTTGACAAAAGGCAAATCCTACGAACCCATACCTAATTCACGTTTGGCCAGAACCAATTCACGTTTGCCCGCACTTAATCAAGTAGGTACCCACCCCATAAGGTCACACTATAGAATCAAGCGAAAACTGAATAGATAAATTACCTTAGGGGCCAGTTATAGCTATCATTGAAAACCAATAAGTTTTATTTGCGAACCCTTAGTAAAATACTACAATATATTTGATTATGTATTTAGGTATAGAATTATGTATTTTGAGATATAGAGACTGAATGTAAGATGAAACTGTAGAGAGAGAAAAGACTGAACTACCTACGTAACTTGTTGACAAAAGGCAAATCCTACGAACCCATACCAAATTCACGTTTGCCCAGAACCAATTCACGTTTGCCCGCACTTAATCAAGTAGGTACCCACCCCATAAGGTCACACTATAGAATCAAGCGAAAACTGAATAGATAAATTACCTTAGGGGCCAGTTATAGCTATCATTGAAAACCATCATTGAAAATATTAACGAACTTCTGTCAACGAGAAATCAATCACTCCTAAACATCAACCTACAAAAAGCCATCTGGTGGTGAATAGTAATTGCAAGAAAAAACCAGTGCTGTCTTATATAACTAAAAGTATTAGATTGTACAATAATGGCAATCACACTGGAGGTTTTGAAGAAGATTTTTAAGAATATTAATGAAGCCACAGAAAAAGTTAATAAAAATACAGATGAAAGAGTGGGTATTCTTTCGGAAAGGGTTGAAAAGCTCGAGAAAATGGTCGAAACCAAGGAGTAATTATTAAAAAACAAGAAGATACGCAGGCTTAACAAGAAAAACGCATCTCTCAGCTGGAAATACAAACGCTTCGGCGATAGCTATATGCAAGAAGTCTTCCGCGTCCAGCTCAATACCAGAGTCCAGAAAAGAGGTGAAAGTCTGCAACAACTCCAAGCAGACATCGAACGGTTGACACACCTAGCATACCCGACTGCAGGAGATGAAATTCCCAACCAGCTAGCAACTGAGGCTTTGTCCGTGCAGTTTCCGACATCAACCTCCAGCGAGCAATTCGAACTGCTGGAAAACGCACGCTTTCTGAAGCATTAGCGTTCGCTCTGACTATGGAAGCATCAGAACAGGCTTCCTTAGGAGTTCATCGGGTAAGAGAACTTGAAGTTGAAGAATGTTCTTGCCAGAGAGCTGAATTTCGTAGAAGTCAGCGAGAAGGACCTGCTCGATGCTGGAATTGCAACAAAACCGGACATCTCCAGCGCCAGTACAGATTGCCACCAAGAAGAGTCGCCTGTCAACACTGTGGAAACAGAAATAATACCCGCGAACAGGTGAGCAATAACATCAACGCTCCTGCTCGCTCTGTTTCCCAGTCGGGAAACGAGTAAGAACCAACTTCGAGGGGCAGAAGCTGGTTTCTGGTATCGATGGCCCCAGAACCACCATACAAGTCTCGCAGACTAAACGGAACAATAAAAGTCTCACAGTAGATGCAACATTAAATGGCAAGAAACAGTTGGCTACAATTGACACCGGTGCCACAGCCTCCATTGTAAGAAAAGACTTGGTCAAGATGACGTGGCTACATAACACCAATAGCTACCGTCTTAAAACTGCGACAGAATTAGAATTTTCGCATCTATTTTTGGTAGCAGACATATGTGATGAGTGCATAATTGGAATCGACTTCATAAAAGAGCACGGAGTGATTCTGGATATCGGTAAGCAAGTGTTGAAGTACCAAAATGTAGAGATTCCTATGGCAACGAAAACTCATCAACTCTAAGAACCGTCATCAAAGAAGACATATGCTTGCCTGCCTCTTCAGAAGTGTTTGTTTGGATGAAAATAGAGGGCGATCTAGGTAGCCATCGATACCTCATGGTGTAACCAGAGTCTGAGCAATCTTCCCAAAATATCATCTTAGGGAAGACTCTTGTGGAACTAAAGAACAATATGGTACCCGTACGGATTCTGAACATCGAACCGTACGAGGTCAAGCTCAAAAAAGGAGAAGTAATTGGAAAATGCGAATCTGTGACCGCAATAACTAAAATCACAGAAATGAACGCAGAAGAACCAATGGACCCAGGAAAATTCAGCGCCATGAAAGCCAAAAATCTCAAGCCATCCAATCTAAGTCAACATCAGCTTAGTGTTGCTGGAAGCCTTCTTCATGAGTACACTGATATATTTTCTTCACCGAGTGGGCAGTATGGTCGAATCGACACAGGTGACGCGAGACCGATTCGACAACCAGCAAGACGTCTCCCATTAGCCAAACAAGCCGAAGTTGAAGAAATGATATCGACAATGAAGAAAGATGGTCTAATCGAAAATTCCAAAAGCCCTTGGGCGTCACCAGTTGTTCTTGTCAAAAAGAAGATGGAAGCACCCGATTTTGTGTGGACTACCGTAGGCTGAACGATGTGACAAAGATAGACAGCTACCCTCTGCCCAGAATCAGCGATACATTGGATGCAATGGAAGGAGCTCAATGGTTCTCGACGTTAGACTTGAAGAGTGGCTACTGGCAGGTAGAAACAGGTAGAAATCCATCCAGAAGATCGAGAGAAGACAGCTCTCTCAACCGGAAATGGTATGTGGCAGTTTAAAGTGATGCCATTCGGACTGTGCAACGCTCCGGCAACATTTGAGCGTCTGATGGAGTGTGTTCTTTAAGGCCTTACTTGAAAATCATGCCTTGTATATTTGGACGATGTCATCGTTTATGGAAAAACTTTTGACGAGCATTGTGAAAACCTTAAGGCTGTATTTCAGAGGCTTCGAGAAGCACACTTAAAATTAAATCCAGATAAATGTGCGCTTTTCAAGACCGAAGTTAAATACCTGAGACATCTCATCTCATCCCAAGGAGTAAAGACTGATCCTGAGAAAGTTGACACTGTGAAGAATATTATCGGCGCTTTGTAAAGGACTTTGCTGGAATCGCTAAGACCTTGCATCAACTTACTGAAAAGGGGAAGCCGTTCAAATGGTCAGGTGAGTGCGAGAGAAGTTTTTAGGAACTCAAGCTACGTTTGTATAGTGCTCCTGTGCTGACCTATCCGACTCCTGGAAAACCTTTCATCATCGATGCCGATGCCAGTAACGTCGGAATTGGAGCTGTGCTGTTTCAAGTCCATGAAGGAGAAGAAAAAGTCGTCGCCTACTACAGTAAGGTACTTTCGAGGCCAGAGCGCAATTATTGCGTCACAAGGAGGGAACTTCAAGCTTTGATTTTGGCAACAAAGCACTTCCATAAGTACATCTGTGGACAGAAGTTCCTCCTTCGAACAGATCATGGTGCGCTTAATTGGTGCCTGAACTTCAAAAATCCAGAAGGTCAAGTAGCAAGATGGATCGAGAGACTGCAGACATACGACTACGAAATTCAACATCGAAGAGAAAAGCTGCACTCAAACGCAGATGCATTGTCTCGACAACCGTGTAAACAGGACTGTAAGCATTGCACGCGTCAAGAAGAAAAGGAAGCGGTTGCGATCCAACGAATAAGAGCCGATCCCATTTACGGTTGGAGCAATGAAGAACTGAGGACTGCCCAACAAGAAGACTCGGATTTAGAACCCATTCTTGCATGGAAGGAACACGGAGAAAAACCAGAATGGGGTGACATCTGCGATAGAATTCGAGCTCTCAAAGCATATTGGGCACAGTGGGACTCACTTCATTTGCAAGAAGGAGTACTTAGGGGCAAATGGGAATCTGCAGATGGCAAGTCTTATCTGATGCAGTTGATAGTGCCAGGTCAAAGGTTAATAACGTTCTTCGAGAGATGCATGAAGGAGCATCTGGAGGTCATTTGGGAGTCAATAAAACGCTGGAGAAGATACGACAACGGTTCTACTGGCTACATGCAAGAGATGATGTCGAAAAGTGGTGCCGAAAATGTGATACTTGTGCTGCTACCAAGGGACCAGGTAGAAAGCTTCAAAGTAAAATGCAGCAGTACAATGTCGGCACACCTTTCGAAAGAATAGCAGTAGATGTCGCAGGTCCGTTTCCGGAGACCAACAGCGGAAACCGATACATCCTTGTAGTCATGGATTACTTCAGCAAGTGGCCTGAGGCATTTGCCATCCCAAATCAAGAAACTAAAACAGTTGTTGATCAGATTATCTTCAATTGGGTGAGCAGGTTCGGCGAACCTTTGGAACTGCATTCTGACCAAGGAAGGAACTTCGAATCTAACATCTTTCAGGGGGTTTGCTCTTTCATGGCATCAAGAAGACGAGGGCAACACCGCTTCATCCACAATCTGATGGGATGGTAGAACGATTCAACAGGACTCTTAAAGAACATCTGTCCAAGGTTGTAGGTGACTACCAACGAGACTGGGACCGCCATATTCCATTGTTCTTGATGGCCTATCGAAGTGCGGTTCATAGTTCAACAGGACATACACCATCGGAGATCCTGTTTGGCACAACAATATGGCTGCCCAGTGAAGTCAAATTTGGATGCCATACCATGGAACCGGAAAGGTCAGACGAATATGTGGATAACCTCAAAGAAAGGCTCATTGACATTCATCAACGGACAAGGAAAAATATAAAAACCGCTAGTGATAGGATGAAAACACGGTACGGCACCCGTGCAACAACGATGGGATTCCAAGAAGGAGACCTTGTGTGGTTTTACAATCCTCACCGACAAAAGGGACTGCCACCAAAACTACAACAAAACTGGGAAGGCCCATATCGTTGTGAAGCGAATCAATGATGTGGTTTACCGCATTCAGAGAGGAGTAAGGGGTAAGCTTAAAGTAGTACACTGCGACCGTTTACATCGTTTTTAACGGTGGGAATAATGGATTTAATCGGGACAATCAATCCTAAGAGGGGGGCAATGTGGTGAATATGCCCAGTTATGTAAACAACCACACATTAGTACCATCTTTGAGTGAAATAAATAATTAAATCCATCACGGTTGGTGTCCAGCCTCGTTCGTACTGGAATATTGACGAAACGCTTTTGGAAAGCACCTTCTAGTACCCTTTATTTCGGGTATAAATACAGGCGCACCAGTCCAAAGCGGCAGTTTTGATTTTGGAAGTGAATGAATAAATGTCAGTGTGAATAAAGAGTTGCATACTTGTGCTTGGTTATAATAAAACAGAAGAAAAGTCTTTGGAGTAAAAAAGCGTTTTATTTTGTGAATTAATGACAGTTTCAGTTTGAATAAAGGAAATAAGTTTTATGTGCGAACCCTTAGTAAAATACTACAATATATTTGATTATGTATTGAGGTATAGAATTATGTATTTTGAGATATAGAGACTGAATGTAAGATGAAACTGTAGAGAGAGAAAAGACTGAACTACCTACGTAACTTGTTGACAAAAGTCAAATCCCATGAACCCATACCTAATTCACGTTTGGCCAGAACCAATTCACGTTTGCCCGCACTCAATCAAGTAGGTACCCACTCCATAAGGTCACACTATAGAATCAAGCGAAAACTGAATAGATAAATTACCTTAGGGGCCAGTTATAGCTATCATTGAAAACCATCATTGAAAATATTAACGAACTTCTGTCAACGAGAAATCAATCACTCCTAAACATCAACCTACAAAAAGCCATCTGGTGGTGAATAGTAATTGCAAGAAAAAACCAGTGCTGTCTTATATAACTAAAAGTATTAGATTGTACAATAATGGCAATCACACTGGAGGTTTTGAAATATTTACTGAAAGATCAAAAAGAGGAGATTTTTAATAATATTTATGAAGCCACAGAAAAAGATAATAAACATACAGATGAAAGAGTGGGTAAGAAAAACGCATCTCTCAGGTGGAAATACAAACGCTTCGGCGATAGCCATATGCAAGAAGTCTTCCGCGTCCAGCTCAATACCAGAGTCCAGAAAAGAGGTGAAAGTCTGCAACAACTCCAAGCAGACATCGAAGGGTTGACACACCTAGCATACCCGACTGCAGGAGATGAAATTCCCAACCAGCTAGCAACTGAGGCTTTTGTCCGTGCAGTTTCCGACATCAACCTCCAGCGAGCAATTCGAACTGCTGGAAAACGCACGCTTTTTGAAGCATTAGCGTTCGCTCTGACTATGGAAGCATCAGAACAGGCTTCCTTAGGAGTTCATCGGGTAAGAGAACTTGAAGTTGAAGAATGTTCTTGCCAGAGAGCTGAATTCCGTAGAAATCAGCGAGAAGGACCTGCTCGATGCTGGAATTGCAACAAAACCGGACATCTCCAGTGCCAGTGCAGATTGCCACCAAAAAGAGTCGCCTGTCAACACTGTGGAAACAGAAATAATACCCGCGAACAGGTGAGCAATAACATCAACGCTCCTGCTCGCTCTGTTTCCCAGTCGGGAAACGAGTAAGAACCAACTTCGAGGGGCAGAAGCTGGTTTCTGGTATCGATGGCCCCAGAACCAGCATACAAGTCTCGCAGACTAAACGGAACAATAAAAGTCTGACAGTGGATGCAACATTAAATGGCAAGACCGGTGTACCGAACCGCATCCCACCGCGACCAGACGTGTCGGAAGTTGAGAACTTTACCGCGGCCAATACCCCAACAAAAAATTAAACAAACAAATTAAAAAAAAAAAAAAATATTAAACCAACCTCTGTCCATATACCATCACCTTTATCAGTGTGAAATTTAAATAATAAATCGATAAATCCCTGCCTAATCAAAATCAATAGCCTAATATAATAATAAAATACACAAAAAAAAATTGCAATAAAAAGAAAGTGCCAGTGTCAGTGCCAGTGCCAGTGCTTGTGCTTGTGTACAAAAACAACAACAAAAGTGCACCATGAACCTGATGCTCCACAAAACTAAAATCAGCAAGCGGTAAATTTTCCTTATCTCTCCTTCCCTCATCATTCACATTGCTTTCGGCTTAGTCATTACATACAATGTGTGGCTCATCTCATATAATGTATGTAATTGATTGAGTCGAAGTAAATCAGACAAATTGCTGATATTGGTTTTGGGTTTCCAGGAGCGGATCAATACATACTACTAAGGCATAACACTGGTAGTGTTTTGTATTGTGAAGTTTTATTGGGGCCCAAACTCAATATCAGCATAGATAACTGTCTGATTTGGTTTTTAACGTTTGTTTTTTCGTAATGGTAGGTGAATTTAGGGTCGATATTAGCAACATTCGGGGGCTGAGAAAGAATTTCTGTGCTGTGTACGTACATACTGTAAAAAACAGGCCAGCAGTCTTGGCACTAAGTGAAACCCAGGTAGGTGAAAATTCTTATTACTCCGAATTTAGCCTACCTGGTTATAGCTTAGTGCCTTTATTTTTCCTACACCACGGTCTCGCAATATATGTACGTAATGATGTGGCTTATCAGCTTCAACCACAATATGGCCCTTGTTTAAATACAAACTTTAACTTCATGTGGTTAAAATTCACCGTCAATAAGCACATCATACATACATGTTTCATTTATCGTAGCCCAAGTTTGGATAGTAATTCGACTTCTAACGAATTCGATGCGCTGTCCGATTCAATCCTGAGAATTGTTTCCCATTATCCGCACAGTGAAATCGTTGTTACGGGCGATTTCAATGTACACAATTCTTCGTGGCTACGCTATTCTGGTCAGACAACACCCGGAGGAAGGTATGTCGAGATTTTTGCTGAGTTAAACCACCTGAATCAGCTTGTTGACGAGCCTACTCGGATTCCTGACGTTGCAGGTCAAATCGCCAACACTCTAGACTTGTTCCTTACCTCTGACCCGAATAAATACACTATTAGTGTATTATCTCCTCTAGGCTCATCAGACCATTGTGTCATATCTGCAAATTTCTCGTGCCACCAAATCACAGTTAAAGAAAAAATCCCAAAGAGAACCGTTTGGCAATACGAGAAAGCCAACTGGGACGGTCTCAATAATTTCTTCAAGAGCTTTAACTGGTCACTATGCTTCCTCGATAGTGATGTTGACGCCAGTGCAGATATGATTACAAACTTGATTCTTTGTGGAATGAGAAATTTTATCCCGAATAGGGTGAAATCTATCAAACCCAAAGAAAACTCATGGTTTGATTCGAGCTGTAAAGAGGTTATATAAAGCCAAGCCTACAGAGGAAAACCGGAAAAAGTTTCAACAAGCTAGAAAGACCTGTAACGTTCATATTCGAAGAACCAAATTTTTACATGATCAAAAATTACGACAAAAAATACTACAATGTCCCAAAGGTAGTAAAAATTTTTGGTCATTTGTAAAAAACATACGAAATACCACCTCGTCCTCGGTTCCAACGCTCGTCTTCAATGATACTCCTTTTGTCAGCTCGCAAGATAAAGCCAATTTGCTTGCAGCACAGTTTGCTGTTAATTCGATGCTGCCAGAAAGTGTTATGACTCCTCCTGTACTTGAGAGCGTAAATGATTTAATGGGACGAATCTTCTTTCGCACTCGTGCAGTTGCTAGAGTTCTAAAGGATCTCGATGTACACAAATCCGCTGGACCGGATGGTATCCCTCCCATTGTTCTGAAG
Source organism: Melangyna quadrimaculata (assembly GCA_949320155.1). Lineage (NCBI taxonomy): Eukaryota > Metazoa > Arthropoda > Insecta > Diptera > Syrphidae > Melangyna > Melangyna quadrimaculata. Next base: position 107,817,856 of record OX439485.1, on the reverse strand, counting down.
AGGTGTTCTTCAACGCTGGCAAAACCACTGCGTAAGCTTTTCCATCTGTCCTACTCTACTGGTCTCTATCCGAGTGGATGGAAAACAGCATTTTTCCAGCCTGTCCCTAAAAAAGGCGTATCTTCTTCACCCTCTAACTATCGGCCAATTGCACTTACGTCCCTTCTTTCCAAGGTCATGGAAACGCTGATTAATTTCCAACTCAAGAAATATCTCGAGGAACGAAAGCTTCTTAATGACCGGCAGTACGGCTTTCGTAACAATAGGTCCACTGGTGATCTGATGGTATATCTCACCGAACAGTGGAACAAATCTTTACATCGTTTTGGAGAAAGTAAGATTATTGCACTTGATATTTCAAAAGCGTTTGATAGAGTTTGGCACCAAGCTCTCTTATCGAAAATGCGCGCATTTGGTTTCGATGAACCTCTTCTTCGTTGGATTAGAAATTACCTTTCGGACCGTTCAATACAAGTCGTATTGGACGGTTTCAAGTCTGAAATCCACAAAATAAATGCTGGTGTGCCCCAGGGCTCCGTTTTGTCTCTGACTCTCTTCCTTATTTTTATAAATGATCTTTTGTCTGAAACTTCTAATCTATTAAACTGTTTTGCTGACGATAGTACCCTCAGTTTCTCATATTCGTTTACAGATTCTCATCCATGTCCTTCGGATGTGGAACTTGAACGGCAGCGTATGATAAGCTCACTAAATTCTGATCTCGACAGCATTGTCCAATGGGGAATCAAAAACCGCGTAGAATTTAATGCTTCTAAAACTCAATGTTGTCTCCTGTCGTTAAAGCGAAACCCACCCCCAATGCCGCTATCCATGGACGGCACTTGCATCGAGGAAACCGAACAGCTCTCAGTTCTCGGTATGTGTGTCACAGACCACCTTTTGTGGAATGACCACATATTTGATGTCGCCAAAAACGCTGCTAAGTGTTTAGGTTTTCTCCGTAGATGCAAGAAGTTTTTTTCCCCTTCTGATCTGGCTGTGATCTACAAAGCCTTTATTCGTCCAAAACTTGAGTACAATTCTCATGTTTGGGCAGGAGCTCCAAGAACTCACTTGAGTTTCTTGGACAGAATTCAAAAGAGAGCTTTAAAAATGATAGGCGAAAGAACTATAACAGAAACAATTACATCTCTCGAACACCGCCGTAATGTTTCGTGTCTTTCTCTATTTTATCGCTATTATTATAATCAGTGTTCTAGTGAAATAGTCAGTTGCATTCCCCCCCTTAAAAAATTCAACCGTAATACTCGCGCTTCTAGGAATGCCCATCAGTTCACCCTCGAGCCCAACTTCGGACGTACTGTAATGTACAGAGATTCTTTCTTCAGTCGTACCACACGAATGTGGAATGCTTTACCTGACTCGACTTTCCCCTCCCATTTCGATGTGCAAACGTTCAAAACCAATGTGCATCGGTATCTCCTTCTAAATCCTCTCCTACTTACCTAATCGCTCGTGCTGTGTTAAAAACATTTTAAGGGTAGCCATAACCCCTTTTGCGCGCGTGGAATATAAAAAAAAAAAAAAAAAAAAAAAAAAAAACAGTTGGCTACAATTGACACCGGTGCCACAGCCTCCATTGTAAGAAAAGACTTGGTCAAGATGACGTGGCTACATAACACCAATAGCTACCGTCTTAAAACTGCGACAGGTGAGGCAGCAAGAGTATATGGAGAAGTTTGTCTTAAAATCCGTTTGGCAGAATTAGAATTTTCGCATCTTTTTTTTGGTAGCAGACATATGTGATGAGTGCATAATTGGAATCGACTTCATGAAAGAGTACGGAGTGATTCTGGATATCGGTAAGCAAGTGTTGAAGTACCAAAATGTAGAGATTCCTATAGCAACGAAAACTCATCAACTCTAAGACCGTCATCAAAGAAGACATATGCTTGCCTGCCTCTTCAGAAGTGTTTGTTTGGATGAAAATAGAGGGCGATCTAGGTAGCCATCGATACCTCATGGTGTAACCAGAGTCTGAGCAATCTTCCCAAAATATCATCTTAGGGAAGACTCTTGTGGAACCAAAGAACAATATGGTACCCGTACGGATTCTGAACATCAAACCGTACGAGGTCAAGCTCAAAAAAGGAGAAGTAATTGGAAAATGCGAATCTGTGACCGCAATAACTAAAATCACAGAAATGAACGCAGAAGAACCAATGGAGCCCGGAAAATTCAGCGCCATGAAAGCCAAAAATCTCAAGCCATCCAATCTAAGTCAACATCAGCTTAGTGTTGCTGGAAGCCTACTTCATGAGTACACTGATATATTTTCTTCACCGAGTGGGCAGTATGGTCGAATCGACACAGGTGATGCGAGACCGATTCGACAACCAGCAAGACGTCTCCCATTAGCCAAACAAGCCGAAGTTGAAGAAATGATATCGACAATGAAGAAAGATGGTCTAATCGAAAATTCCAAAAGCCCTTGGGCGTCACCAGTTGTTCTTGTCAAAAAGAAGATGGAAGCACCCGATTTTGTGTGGACTACCGTAGGCTGAACGATGTGATAAAGAAAGACAGCTACCCTCTGCCCAGAATCAGCGATACATTGGATGCAATGGAAGGAGCTCAATGGTTCTCGACGTTAGACTTGAAGAGTGGTTACTGGCAGGTAGAAATCCATCCAGAAGATCGAGAGAAGACAGCTTTCTCAATCGGAAATGGTCTGTGGCAGTTTAAAGTGATGCCATTGGGACTGTGCAACGCTCCAACATTTGAGCGTCTGATGGAGTGTGTTCTTCAAGGCCTTACTTGGAAATCATGCCTTGTATATTTGGACGTCATGTCATCGTTTATGGAAAAACTTTTGACGAGCATTGTGAAGACCTCATGTATTTCAGAGGCTTCGAGAAGCACACTTAAAATTAAATCCATATAAATGTGCGCTTTTCAAGACCGAAGTTAAATACCTGAGACATATCATCTCATCCCAAGGAGTAAAGACTGATCCTGAGAAAGTTGACACTGTGAAGAATTGGCCAACACCACAGGATAAATATCAGCTCCGTAGCTTTCTTGGTCTAGCCACATATTATCGGCGCTTTGTGAAGGACTTTGCTGGAATCGCTAAGACCTTGCGTCAACTTACTGAAAAGGGGAGGCCGTTCAAATGGTCAGGTGAGTGCGAGAGAAGTTTTTAGGAACTCAAGCTACGTTTGTATAGTGCTCCTGTGCTAACCTATCCGACTCCTGGAAAACCTTTCATCATCGATGCCGATGCCAGTAACGTTGGAATTGGAGCTGTACTGTCGCAAGTCCATGAAGGAGAAGAAAAAGTCGTCGCCTACTACAGTAAGGTACTCTCGAGGCCAGAGCGCAATAATTGCGTCACAAGAAGGGAACTTCAAGCTTTGATTTTGGCAACAAAGCACTTCCATAAGTACATCTATGGACAGAAGTTCCTCCTTCGAACAGATCATGGTGCGCTTAATTGGCGCCAGAACTTCAAAAATCCAGAAGGTCAAGTAGCAAGATGGATCGAGAGACTGCAGACATACGACTACGAAATTCAACATCGAAGAGAAAAGCTGCACTCAAACGCAGATGCATTGTCTCGACAACCGTGTAAACAGGACTGTAAGCATTGCACGCGTCAAGAAGAAAAGGAAGCGGTTTCGATCCAACGAATAAGAGCCGATCCCATTTACGGTTGGAGCAATGAAGAACTGAGGACTGCCCAACAAGAAGACTCGGACTTAGAACCCATTCTTGCATGGAAGGAAAACGGAGAAAAACCAGAATGGGGTGACATCTGCGATAGAAGTCGAGCTCTCAAAGCATATTGGGCACAGTGGGACTCACTTCATTTGCAAGAAGGAGTACTTAGGGGCAAATGGGAATCTGCAGATGGCAAGTCTTATCTGATGCAGTTGATAGTGCCAGGTCAAAGGTTAATAACGTTCTTCGAGAGATGCATGATGGAGCATCTGGAGGTCATTTGGGAGTCAATAAAACGCTGGAGAAGATACGACAACGGTTCTACTGAATACATGCAAGGGATGATGTCGAAAAGTGGTGCCGAAAATGTGATACTTGTGCTGCTACCAAGGGACCAGGTAGAAAGCTTCAAAGTAAAATGCAACAGTACAATGTCGGCACACCTTTCGAAAGAATAGCAGTAGATGTCGCAGGTCCGTTTCCGGAGACCAACAGCGGAAACCGATACATCCTTGTAGTCATGGATTACTTCAGCAAGTGGCCTGAGGCATTTGCCATCCCAAATCAAGAAACTAAAACAGTTGTTGATCAGATTATCTTCAATTGGGTGAGCAGGTTCGGCGTACCTTTGGAACTGCATTCTGACCAAGGAAGGAACTTCGAATCTAACATCTTTCAGGGGGTTTGCTCTTTCATGGCATGAAGAAGACGAGGACAACACCGCTTCATCCACAATCTGATGGGATGGTAGAACGATTCAACAGGACTCTTAAAGAACATCTGTCCAAGGTTGTAGGTGACTACCAACGAGACTGGGACCGCCATATTCCATTGTTCTTGATGGCCTATCGAAGTGCGGTTCATAGTTCAACAGGACATACACCATCGGAGATCCTGTTTGGCACAACAATACGGCTGCTTAGTGAAGTCAAATTTGGATGCCATACCATGGAACCGGAAAGGTCAGACGAATATGTGGATAACCTCAAAGAAAGGCTCATTGACATTCATCAACGGACAAGGAAAAACATAAAAACCGCTAGTGATAGGATGAAAACACGGTACGACACCCGTGCAACAACGATGGGATTCCAAGAAGGAGACCTTGTGTGGTTTTACAATCCTCACCGACAAAAGGGACTGTCACCAAAACTACAACAAAACTGGGAAGGCCCATATCGTTGTGAAGCGAATCAATGATGTGGTTAACCGCATTCAGAGAGGAATAAGGGGTAAGCTTAAAGTAGTACACTGCGACCGTTTACATCGTTTTTAACGGTGGAAATAATGGATTAAATCGGGACAATCAATCCTAAGAGGGGGGCAATGTGGTGAATATGCCCAGTTATGTAAACAACCACACATTAGTACCATCTTTGAGTGAAATAAATAATTAAATCCATCACGGTTGGTGTCCAGCCTCGTTCGTACTGGAATATTGACGAAACGCTTTTGGAAAGCACCTTCTAGTACCCTTTATTTCGGGTATAAATACAGGCGCACCAGTCCAAAGCGGCAGTTTTGATTTTGGAAGTGAATGAATAAAATGTCAGTGTGAATAAAGAGTTGCATACTTGTGCTTGGTTATAATAAAACAGAAGAAAAGTCTTTGAAATAAAAAAGCGTTTTATTTTGTGAATTAATGACAGTTTCAGTTTGAATAAAGGAAATAAGTTTTATTTGCGAACCCTTAGTAAAATACTACAATATATTTGATTATGTATTGAGGTATAGAATTATGTATTTTAAGATATAGAGACTGAATGTAAGATGAAACTGTAGAGAGAGAAAAGACTGAACTACCTACGTAACTTGTTGACAAAAGGCAAATCCCATGAACCCATAACTAATTCACGTTTGGCCAGAACCAATTCACGTCTGCCCGCACTCAATCAAGTAGGTACCCACTCCATAAGGTCACACTATAGAATCAAGCGAAAACTGAATAGATAAATTACCTTAGGGGCCAGTTATAGCTATCATTGAAAACCATCATTGAAAATAGTAACAAACTTCTGTCAACGAGAAATCAATCACTCCTAAACATCAACCTACAAAAAGCCATCTGGTGGTGAATAGTAATTGCAAGAAAAAACCAGTGCTGTCTTATATAACTAAAAGTATTAGATTGTACAATAATGGCAATCACACTGGAGGTTTTGAAACCTTTACTGAAAGATCAAAAAGAGGAGATTTTTAAGAATATTTATGAAGCCACAGAAAAAGTTAATAAAAATACAGATGAAAGAGTGGGTATTCTTTCGGAAAGGGTTGAAAAGCTCGAGAAAATGGTCGAAAGCCAAAGAGTAATTACTGAAAAACAAGAAGATACGCAGGCTAAACAAGAAAAACGCATCTCTCAGCTGGAAATACAAACGCTTCGGCGATAGCCATATGCAAGAAGTCTTCCGCGTCCAGCTCAATACCAGAGTCCAGAAAAGAGGTGAAAGTCTGCAACAACTCCAAGCAGACATCGAACGGTTGACACACCTAGCATACCCGACTGCAGGAGATGAAATTACCAACCAGCTAGCAACTGAGGCTTTTGTCCGTGCAGTTTCCGACATCAACCTCCAGCGAGCAATTCGAACTGCTGGAAAACGCACGCTTTCTGAAGCATTAGCGTTCGCTCTGACTATGGAAGCATCAGAACAGTGTTCTTGAGGAGTTCATCGGGTAAGAGAACTTGAAGTTGAAGAATGTTCTTGCCAGAGAGCTGAATTCCGTAGAAGTCAGCGAGAAGGACCTGCTCGATGCTGGAATTGCTACAAAACCGGACATCTCCAGCGCCAGTGCAGATTGCCACCAAAAAGAGTCGCCTGTCAACACTGTGGAAACAGAAATAATACCCGCGAACAGGTGAGCAATAACATCAACGCTCCTGCTCGCTTTGTTTCCCAGTCGGGAAACGAGTAAGAACCAACTTCGAGGGGCAGAAGCTGGTTTCTGGTATAGATGGCCCCAGAACCAGCATACAAGTCTCGCAGACTAAACGGAACAATAAAAGTCTGACAGTGGATGCAACATTAAATGGCAAGAAACAGTTGGCTACAATTGACACCGGTGCCACAGCCTCCATTGTAAGAAAAGACTTGGTCAAGATGACGTGGCTACATAACACCAATAGCTACCGTCTTAAAACTGCGACAGGTGAGGCAGCAAGAGTATATGGAGAAGTTTGTCTTAAAATCCGTTTGGCAGAATTAGAATTTTCGCATCTTTTTTTTGGTAGCAGACATATGTGATGAGTGCATAATTGGAATCGACTTCATGAAAGAGTACGGAGTGATTCTGGATATCGGTAAGCAAGTGTTGAAGTACCAAAATGTAGAGATTCCTATGGCAACGAAAACTCATCAACTCTAAGACCGTCATCAAAGAAGACATATGCTTGCCTGCCTCTTCAGAAGTGTTTGTTTGGATGAAAATAGAGGGCGATCTAGGTAGCCATCGATACCTCATGGTGTAACCAGAGTCTGAGCAATCTTCCCAAAATATCATCTTAGGGAAGACTCTTGTGGAACCAAAGAACAATATGGTACCCGTACGGATTCTGAACATCAAACCGTACGAGGTCAAGCTCAAAAAAGGAGAAGTAATTGGAAAATGCGAATCTGTGACCGCAATAACTAAAATCACAGAAATGAACGCAGAAGAACCAATGGACCCTGGAAAATTCAGCGCCATGAAAGCCAAAAATCTCAAGCCATCCAATATAAGTCAACATCAGCTTAGTGTTGCTGGAAGCCTTCTTCATGAGTACTGATATATTTTCTTCACCGAGTGGGCAGTATGGTCGAACACAACTGGTACAGCATCGAATCGACACAGGTGATGCGAGACCGATTCGACAACCAGCAAGACGTCTCCCATTAGCCAAACAAGCCGAAGTTGAAGAAATGATATCGACAATGAAGAAAGATGGTCTAATCGAAAATTCCAAAAGCCCTTGGGCGTCACCAGTTGTTCTTGTCAAAAAGAAAGATGGAAGCACCCGATTTTGTGTGGACTACCGTAGGCTGAACGATGTGACAAAGATAGACAGCTACCCTCTGCCCAGAATCATCGATACATTGGATGCAATGGAAGGAGCTCAATAGTTCTCGACGTTGGACTTGAAGAGTAGCTACTGGCGGGTAGAAATCCATCCAGAAGATCGAGAGAAGACAGCTTTCTCAACCGGAAATGGTCTGTGGCAGTTTAAAGTGATGCCATTTGGACTGTGCAACGCTCCGGCAACATTTGAGGGTCTGATGGAGTGAGTTCTTCAAGGCTTTACTTGGAAATCATGCCTTGTATATATGGACGATGTCATCGTTTATGGAAAAACTTTTGACGAGCATTGTGAAAACCTTAAGGCTGTATTTCAGAGGCTTCAAGAAGCAAACTTAAAATTAAATCCAGATAAATGTGCGCTTTTCAAGACCGAAGTTAAATACCTGAGACATCTCATCTCATCCCAAGGAGTAAAGGCTGATCCTGAGAAAGTTGACATTGTGAAGAATTGGCCAACACCACAGGATAAACATCAGCTCCGTAGCTTTCTTGGTCTAGCCACATATTATCGGCGCTTTGTGAAGGACTTTGCTGGAATCGCTTAGAGCTTGCATCAACTTACTGAAAAGGGGAAGCCGTTCAAATGGTAAGGTGAGTGCGAGAAAAGCTTTCAGGAACTCAAGCTACGTTTGTATAATGCTCCTGTGCTGACCCATCCGACTCCTGGAAAACCTTTCATCATCGATGCCGATGCCAGTAACGTCGGAATTGGAGCTGTACTGTCGCAAGTCCATGAAGGAGAAGAAAAAGTTGTCGCCTACTACAGTAAGGTACTCTCGAGGCCAGAGCGCAATTATTGCGTCACAAGAAGGGAACTTTAAGGTTTGATTTTGGCAACAAAGCACTTCCATAAGTACATCTATGGACAGAAGTTCCTCCTTCGAACAGATCATGGTGCGCTTAATTGGCTTCTGAACTTCAAAAATCCAGAAGGTCAAGTAGCAAGATGGATCGAGAAACTGCAGACATACGACTACGAAATTCAACATCGAAGAGAAAAGCTGCACTCAAACGCAGATGCATTGTCTCGACGACTGTGTAAACAGGACTGTAAGCATTGCACGCGTCAAGAAGAAAAGGAAGCGGTTGCCATCCAACGAATAAGAGCCGATCCCATTTACGGTTGGAGCAATGAAGAACTGAGGACTGCCCAACAAGAAGACTCGGATATAGAACCCATTCTTGCATGGAAGGAACACGGAGAAAAACCAGAATGGGGTGACATCTGCGATAGAAGTCGAGCTCTCAAAGCATATTGGGCACAGTGGGACTCACTTCATGTGCAAGAAGGAGTACTTACGCGCAAATGGGAATCTGCAGATGGCAAGTCTTATCTGATGCAGTTGATAGTGCCAGGTCAAAGGTTAATGACGTTCTTCGAGAGATGCATGATGGAGCATCTGGAGGTCATTTGGGAGTCAATAAAACGCTGGAGAAGATACGACAACGGTTCTACTGGCTAAATGCAAGAGATGATGTCGAAAAGTGGTGCCGAAAATGTGATACTTGTGCTGCTACCAAGGGACCAGGTAGAAAGCTTCAAAGTAATATGCAACAGTACAATGTCGGCACACCTTTCGAAAGAATAGCAGTAGATGTCGCAGGTCCGTTTCCGGAGACCAACAGCGGAAACCGATACATCCTTGTAGTCATGGATTACTTCAGCAAGTGGCCTGAGGCATTTGCCATCCCAAATCAAGAAACTAAAACAGTTGTTGATCAGATTATCTTCAATTGGGTGAGCAGGTTCGACGTACCTTTGGAACTGCATTCTGACCTAGGAAGGAACTTCGAGTCTAACATCTTTCAGGAGGTTTGCTCTTTCCTTGTTATCAAGAAGACGAGGACAACACCGCTTCATCCACAATCTGATGGGATGGTAGAACGATTCAACAGGACTCTTAAAGAACATCTGTCCAAGGTTGGACCGCCATATTCCATTGTTCTTGAAGGCCTATCGAAGTGCGGTTCATAGTTCAACAGGTCATACACCATCGGAAATCCTGTTTGGCACAACAATATGGCTGCCCAGTGAAGTCAAATTTGGATGCCATACCATGGAACCGGAAAGGTCAGATGAATATGTGGATAACCTCAAAGAAAGACTCATTGACATTCATCAACGGACAAGGAAAAACATTAAAACCGCTAGTGATAGGATGAAAACACGGTACGACACCCGTGCAACAACGATGGGATTCCAAGAAGGAGACCTGGTGTGGTTTTACAATCCTCACCGACAAAAGGGACTGTCACCAAAACTACAACAAAACTGCGAAGGCCCATATACCGTTGTGAAGCGAATCAATGATGTGGTTTACCGCATTCAGAGAGGAGTAAGGGGTAAGCTTAAAGTAGTACACTGCGACCGTTTACATCGTTATAACGGTGGGAATAATGGATTAAATCGGGACGATCAATCCTAAGAGGGGGGCAATGTGGTGAATATGCCCAGTTATGTAAACAACTACACATTAGTACAACTTTCCGCGCCATCTTTGAGTGAAATAAATAATTAAATCCATCACGGTTGGTGTCCAGCCTCGTTCGTACTGGAATATTGACGAAACGTTTTTGGAAAGCACCTTCTAAAAGATCCTAGAAAATTCTATAACCATTTATTTCGGGTATAAATACAGGCGCACCAGTCCAAAGCGGCAGTTTTGATTTTGGAAGTGAATGAATAAAATGTCAGTGTGAATAAAGAGTTGCATACTTGTGCTTGGTTATAATAAAACAGAAGAAAAGTCTTTGAAATAAAAAAGCGTTTTATTTTGTGAATTAATGACAGTTTAAGTTTTATTTGCGAACCCTTAGTAAAATACTACAATATATTTGATTATGTATTGAGGTATAGAATTATGTATTTTAAGATATAGTGACTGAATGTAAGATGAAACTGTAGAGAGAGAAAAGACTGAACTACCTACGTAACTTGTTGACAAAAGGCAAATCCCATGAACCCATACCTAATTCACGTTTGGCTAGAACCAATTCACGTTTGCCCGCACTCAATCAAGTAGGTACCCACTCCATAAGGTCACACTATAGAATCAAGCGAAAACTGAATAGATAAATTACCTTAGGGGCCAGTTATAGCTATCATTGAAAACCATCATTGAAAATAGTAACAAACTTCTGTCAACGAGAAATCAATCACTCCTAAACATCAACCTACAAAAAGCCATCTGGTGGTGAATAGTAATTGCAAGAAAAAACCAGTGCTGTCTTATATAACTAAAAGTATTAGATTGTACAATAATGGCAATCACACTGGAGGTTTTGAAACCTTTACTGATAGATCAAAAAGAGGAGATTTTTAAGAATATTTATGAAGCCACAGAAAAAGTTAATAAAAATACAGATGAAAGAGTGGGTATTCTTTCGGAAAGGGTTGAAAAGCTCGAGAAAATGGTCGAAAGCCAAAGAGTAATTACTGAAAAACAAGAAGATACGCAGGCTAAACAAGAAAAACGCATCTCTCAGGTGGAAATACAAACGCTTCGGCGATAGCCATATGCAAGAAGTCTTCCACGTCCAGCTCAATACCAGAGTCCAGAAAAGAGGTGAAAGTCTGCAACAACTCCAAGCAGACATCGAACGGTTGACACACCTAGCATACCCGACTGCAGGAGATGAAATTACCAACCAGCTAGCAACTGAGGCTTTTGTCCGTGCAGTTTCCGACATCAACCTCCAGCGAGCAATTCGAACTGCTGGAAAACGCACGCTTTCTGAAGCATTAGCGTTCGCTCTGACTATGGAAGCATCAGAACAGGGTTCCTGAGGAGTTCATCGGGTAAGAGAACTTGAAGTTGAAGAATGTTCTTGCCAGAGAGCTGAATTCCGTAGAAGTCAGCGAGAAGGACCTGCTCGATGCTGGAATTGCAACAAAACCGGACATCTCCAGCGCCAGTGCAGATTGCCACCAAGAAGAGTCGCCTGTCAACACTGTGGAAACAGAAATAATACCCGCGAACAGGTGAGCAATAACATCAACGCTCCTGCTCGCTTTGTTTCCCAGTCGGGAAACGAGTAAGAACCAACTTCGAGGGGCAGAAGCTGGTTTCTGGTATAGATGGCCCCAGAACCAGCATACAAGTCTCGCAGACTAAACGGAACAATAAAAGTCTGACAGTGGATGCAACATTAAATGGCAAGAAACAGTTGGCTACAATTGACACCGGTGCCACAGCCTCCATTGTAAGAAAAGACTTGGTCAAGATGACGTGGCTACATAACACCAATAGCTACCGTCTTAAAACTGCGACAGGTGAGGCAGCAAGAGTATATGGAGAAGTTTGTCTTAAAATCCGTTTGGCAGAATTAGAATTTTCGCATCTTTTTTTTGGTAGCAGACATATGTGATGAGTGCATAATTGGAATCGACTTCATGAAAGAGCACGGAGTGATTCTAAATATCGGTAAGCAAGTGTTGAAGTACCAAAATGTAGAGATTCCTATGGCAACGAAAACTCATCAACTCTAAGACCGTCATCAAAGAAGACATATGCTTGCCTGCCTCTTCAGAAGTGTTTGTTTGGATGAAAATAGAGGGCGATCTAGGTAGCCATCGATACCTCATGGTGTAACCAGAGTCTGAGCAATCTTCCCAAAATATCATCTTAGGGAAGACTCTTGTGGAACCAAAGAACAATATGGTACCCGTACGGATTCTGAACATCAAACCGTACGAGGTCAAGCTCAAAAAAGGAGAAGTAATTGGAAAATGCGAATCTGTGACCGCAATAACTAAAATCACAGAAATGAACGCAGAAGAACCAATGGACCCTGGAAAATTCAGCGCCATGAAAGCCAAAAATCTCAAGCCATCCAATATAAGTCAACATCAGCTTAGTGTTGCTGGAAGCCTTCTTCATGAGTACTGATATATTTTCTTCACCGAGTGGGCAGTATGGTCGAACACAACTGGTACAGCATCGAATCGACACAGGTGATGCGAGACCGATTCGACAACCAGCAAGACGTCTCCCATTAGCCAAACAAGCCGAAGTTGAAGAAATGATATCGACAATGAAGAAAGATGGTCTAATCGAAAATTCCAAAAGCCCTTGGGCGTCACCAGTTGTTCTTGTCAAAAAGAAAGATGGAAGCACCCGATTTTGTGTGGACTACCGTAGGCTGAACGATGTGACAAAGATAGACAGCTACCCTCTGCCCAGAATCATCGATACATTGGATGCAATGGAAGGAGCTCAATAGTTCTCGACGTTGGACTTGAAGAGTAGCTACTGGCGGGTAGAAATCCATCCAGAAGATCGAGAGAAGACAGCTTTCTCAACCGGAAATGGTCTGTGGCAGTTTAAAGTGATGCCATTTGGACTGTGCAACGCTCCGGCAACATTTGAGGGTCTGATGGAGTGTGTTCTTCAAGGCCTTACTTGGAAATCATGCCTTGTATATATGGACGATGTCATCGTTTATGGAAAAACTTTTGACGAGCATTGTGAAAACCTTAAGGCTGTATTTCAGAGGCTTCAAGAAGCAAACTTAAAATTAAATCCAGATAAATGTGCGCTTTTCAAGACCGAAGTTAAATACCTGAGACATCTCATCTCATCCCAAGGAGTAAAGGCTGATCCTGAGAAAGTTGACATTGTGAAGAATTGGCCAACACCACAGGATAAACATCAGCTCCGTAGCTTTCTTGGTCTAGCCACATATTATCGGCGCTTTGTGAAGGACTTTGCTGGAATCGCTAAGAGCTTGCATCAACTTACTGAAAAGGGGAAGCCGTTCAAATGGTTAGGTGAGTGCGAGAAAAGCTTTCAGGAACTCAAGCTACGTTTGTATAATGCTCCTGTGCTGACCCATCCGACTCCTGGAAAACCTTTCATCATCGATGCCGATGCCAGTAACGTCGGAATTGGAGCTGTACTGTCGCAAGTCCATGAAGGAGAAGAAAAAGTTGTCGCCTACTACAGTAAGGTACTCTCGAGGCCAGAGCGCAATTATTGCGTCACAAGAAGGGAACTTTAAGGTTTGATTTTGGCAACAAAGCACTTCCATAAGTACATCTATGGACAGAAGTTCCTCCTTCGAACAGATCATGGTGCGCTTAATTGGCTTCTGAACTTCAAAAATCCAGAAGGTCAAGTAGCAAGATGGATCGAGAAACTGCAGACATACGACTACGAAATTCAACATCGAAGAGAAAAGCTGCACTCAAACGCAGATGCATTGTCTCGACGACTGTGTAAACAGGACTGTAAGCATTGCACGCGTCAAGAAGAAAAGGAAGCGGTTGCCATCCAACGAATAAGAGCCGATCCCATTTACGGTTGGAGCAATGAAGAACTGAGGACTGCCCAACAAGAAGACTCGGATATAGAAC
>OX439485.1:107686261-107798761 GCA_949320155.1 Melangyna quadrimaculata | reverse complement strand
ATCCCAATATGTGAACTGGAACGAATAATATGCGAGGCAGCAAAATCATTAAAAAAAACTAATGGTTTAAGGAAAAAAAATTACTGGTTTGATTTTTCATTAAGGAAAAATTCATTGTCTCTCCTTAATCTCCTGCGAAAGTATGAGTTAACAAGCATTAAGGTAGAAAATCTGCAGATAAACAAGCTATATAAGAATACATGCAAAGAAAAGAAAAAGGTGCATGAAGAAAAATTGGCGATTTCGTTAGATCGATGTAAAGACGCGGCAGAATTTTGGTCGTTTACAAAGAAGTTGAACAGAAACACAAATTCACAACTAAATGTAATAGTGCCATTGAAATTGATGCGGGAACATTATGCTTCACTATTAAATTCCACCAACCAATTTTCTTGGAGCTTTCCATATCCTTTTATACTGAATGAGAAACTTGATAAGGAAGTAACAGAGAGTGAGGTGAGAATCGTTCTACAGAGTATTAAAGATGGCAAGGCAACCGGCTCGGATGGTATTCTAGCAGAATTTTTTAAACACAGCACCGATCCTTTTAAACAAAAATTAACAGAAGCTATCAACGTTATGCTCAAATTTGCAACTTTCCCAGACCATTTTTATGAAGCGCTTATAATGCCAAGGGATATGCCCAGGATCTCAAGAACTATAGAGGAATATCTTTCCTGAATGCAGCATTAAAGATTTTGACACTGATACTCTATGACCGACTTAACAACTGGGTGCAAGAAGAAAACAAGCTGAGTGAGTTTCAAAGAGGGTTTCGCAAAGGATATTCCACAGTCGACAACTTATTTATTCTTCGATCATTGGCACAGTGGAAACTTAATCAAAATAAGAAGCTGTACGCCTTCTTCGTTGATTTCAAGGCAGCTTTTAATTCAATCAATAGAAAAGCTTTATTCTATAAACTCTACAACTTAGGGGTCTCCACGAACTTTGTCCGCATTATTGAAAAGATGTACCAACACACAACTGCTTTTGTTTACAATGGAAAAGAAAGATCAGAAAGGATTGACGTCTCTCAAGGAGTTAAACAAGGTTGTAATCTCAGTCCCCTACTTTTTGCTCTTATTCTGGATGATTTGGATCAAAGTCATCATGTATACAGACGATATCGTCATTCTCGCGGAGTCTCCGACCTCCACAGATGTTGATAAATAAGTTGGAAGGATACTGCAAAATGTGGAACCTTGAAGTTAATACAGACAAATCGAAAGTTCTGGTGTTTAAGAATGGCTCCGGAAGAAGGGCAAGCGATGAGCATTGGAAGTATGATGGTAAAATACTAGAAGTTGTGAAATCTTACATCTATCTAGGATTAGAGTTAACGCACAACCTAAAGGTTGAAAAACATCTCAAATTCAAATTAAACAAGGCAAAATCGGCAATATGTGCTATCTGGCATAGAATCTTTAACAACAGACTCATAGGGGCTGAAATAAAGCAACGAATTATTAACGCTACTGCGCAAGCGATTATGTTTTATGGAGCCCAGGTGTGGGGAATGCAGAGATATGAACTTGTGGAATATCTTTTGCGCTTCTTTTTAAGAAAAATCTTCTTCCTGCCGATAAATACTCCAAAACATATGTATTATCTAGAAACAGGTCTACCGTCATTGTTCCTTAGCACTCTGAAGCTGAATGCAGACTACATAGTAAGAATACTACATATGGAAGAGTCAAGGCTACCGAGAATAATTATGGAGTACGCAATTCGGCAAAAATCGCTTTTCGTAAAAGACTGGAACTTGTTAGCCGCTGACTGTGGTTTCACATTAAATTGGGGAATGAATGCTGTACAATGAAAAAAATCGCTCTACGAAATAATAGCAGTCACCGATGAGAACGAAAGATATTCTTATATTGAAAAAGCTCGTGCATCTACTGAAAGACAATTTTATTCGAAATGTATCTACAATCTCAACGAAAAAAACTAATTCAGCACTGCCCATAGCGACCGCATGATTGGCACTATTTTTAAAATACGAGGAGAACTGGTCAAACTAAACTATATGCCACACCGTAACGAGAGGTCCGATAATTGCACACTCTGTAATCTACAAAAGAGAGAAGATGTATACTATTTCATTGGTATCTGTCCCATGCTAACGGAGAAAAGATGGGCGCACTTTGGTAAAAGCACTCTGCAAGCGAAAGAGGTTACTAGCTATCTGAATGGTTCAAATTGGAAGCTTCTTTATGAGTACTGTACGGAGGCGTTATCTTATAGGTCTAGAATCTTCAGGGAGAGTTTTTGATCCAAACCACATAGAAATCTTTTAAAATCAACAAAAGAGCAGATATCAATTGAACTATAGATTCTAATTATTCCGTTTTAACTAAACATAAAGTCCTTAAAAATAAAATTTGTTTAATTTGATTTAACTAATCTAAAAGTCCATAACATAACTTCTCTAATTTGATTTAACTAATCTAAAAGTCAAAAAATCTCTTACAATGCCGTTTTAACTAAACTAAAAGTCCTCAAAATTTGTTTAATTTTCAAGATCTACAAATATTAAAATAAAAAAAAAAAATATGTAAACTTGTGCTAAAATACTAAAAATTTTGTATTATTAGAACTAGAAAATGCTTTCTTTTTAAGAAAGAATGTTTCTCAGGAGACGACATTTAATGTCATGTCTTAATAATTATTCATGAATTGTATATACTAAAATGAAACTGTACTTTTGAAAAATGTGAATAAACATCTATCTATCTATCTATCAATTTTGAGACATTTTGAAGTAAAAATAAATGATTATTTTGATGCCAAAGTAAAGCTAATCGACTTAATAACTATAACAATAACAAAATTCAAATTGGCACAACTTTTCTCATAAAATGACTTTTAATTTTTCAATGATGAACTACCTTACCAATGATCATTGAAAAAATTAAAAGTTACGTTATGGTGAAGATGTGT
Organism: Melangyna quadrimaculata; assembly: GCA_949320155.1. Classification (NCBI taxonomy): domain Eukaryota; kingdom Metazoa; phylum Arthropoda; class Insecta; order Diptera; family Syrphidae; genus Melangyna; species Melangyna quadrimaculata. The sequence continues at coordinate 107,795,818 of OX439485.1, read as the reverse complement.
GTCAAAATTAATTTTTTTTGGAGGGGAAATAATTTTGAAGTCGTAAGCTTTCTTTCTGCATTAAAATATTCAATGATAAAACGTTCGAAGGGTCTCAAAATCAACAATTAACTTTTTCAATGATGGTTTCCAATGAAAGCTATAACTGGCACCTTAGTCAGAAAGATCTATATAAAAAAAAAAAATTGATATATATTTGTATATATAGAAAAGATTTCTTTTACTAAGATTAATCTTCAAATGATTAAGCCACAGTAGGTAGGTACATATACAAAGCGCAACATAACCGAAGCAAACAATTAAAATGAAAATTAAGTAATATAGCCCGGACATATACAATAAAAGTACCTACAAATCTGATTAGGGCGTGGGACGTACCACACGTTATCGAACGCCATTCGGCATCAACAACCCTGCAATCCAAAACTCAGTAGTTTGCCTTGAAACACAACCACAAGCAAAACGCATTCTATAGATGTATGTGTTTCTTTATTTCCCAAAAACTCTCCCCTCAAAAAAAAGTACTTTTCTTTCTACTAAAAAAAAAAATAAAACCTTCTATCGTAAAAGGGAAGAAAGAGTGCGATGTATATGATGCACAAAGTTTTGTCTCATTTCGTATGTGCACAACATGATAAACAAAAACATTTATTTTATAAAGAAAAAACCTAAACAATAAAAGTTATATTGTTTTTGTTTTTATTTTAGTGGACTGCATTGAATGAAATTCAATAAAAAGTATTTAAGCGACCTTTAGTCCAATGCGTTTCGGTCCTGATAAAATATACAGTGGACCTCATCAGTTAGAGCTATTCTAAGACGCAACATTTTAGTCGATGGCTACCCACGTTTATAAAATTTACAGCATAAGCACACTGCAAATTATATTTTTCTAGGGGAACATGGCTACATTCAGACACCTAGATATAGATATAGATGTTATGCCCGTGGTCTGGCGAAAGAAAAAAAACCTAAACAATAGAAGTTATATTGTTTTTGTTTTTATTTAAGTGGACTGCATTGAATGAAATTCAATAAAAAGTATTTAAGCGACCTTTAGTCCAATGCGTTTCGGCCCTGATAACAATTACAGTGGACCTCATCAGTTAGAGCTGTAATTGTTACTGTTCTAAGACGCAACAATTACAGCTCTAACTGATGAGGTCCACTGTAATTGTTATCAGGACCGAAACGCATTGGACTAAAGGTCGCTTAAATACTTTTTATTGAATTTCATTCAATGCAGTCCACAAAAACAAAAACAACATAACTTCTATTGTTAAGGTTTTTTCTTTCTTTATTACCTTCGCCAGACCACGGGCATAACATCTATATCTATATCTAGGTGTCTGAATGTAACCATGTTCCCATAGAAAAATATAATTTGCAGTTTCTATGCTGTAAATTTTATAAACGTCGGTAGCCATCGACTAAAATGTTGCGTCTTAGAAAGGTAACAATTACAGCTCTTACTGATGAGGTCCACTGTAATTGTTATCAGGAACGAAACGCATTGGACTAAAGGTCGCTTAAATACTTTACATTTATTTTATCGGCGAGCGCGAGTTATAAATGGTTGTTTTTGGTTGTTGTTTCTATAAGAAACAAAGAAATTATATTTAATTATTGTCATTAAATTTAAATAGAAAATACAAATGTTTTTATTAGTGTTTTATACTTTGTTATTTCTGCATTTCAGATTCATCAGGGTCAAGGAAACCATTTTTTTTTTTTTAGATTAGATAAATTTTTTTATTAGACTATTATAAATACATTTTTAAATTGGTTTTACATATCTATGTAAATACAAAAAATCATTATGACATGGCATTTGCCATCTGTCAGATTGACAATAAACATAAATTATACAAGTATTGTAATAAGCTTTTATAATTATTGAATATGGATTTAAAAAAGAAGTTATGTTCACAATTTTTAAGTTTGAATTCATTTAAGTAGAATATTTTGTAATAAATCAGAAATCTTCGTTCATAATTCTGGATCTATATTTTAGAGCGATTTTGCAAAATTTGTACAAATTACCGACATTCATCTCATTTAGAATGTCAACAACTTGATCATCCCATAAGAAGTCACTTCCAAAAAAGCTCCTTCTTGTTTCCCTAAGAGTAGGGCATTTTCCAACGAAATGAAGAACGTCCTCTCTTTCTCTAAGATTGCATATACTGCACTCCAATGGTAGTTCGGGTCTGTGCGGTATGAAATTCAGGCTTATAAGTTCGCTTCGGAGTCTAACCATTGTTGAAATCTCATTCACACTATTTGCATCACTGAAGTAATTTCTTTCTGCAAGATTGTGGTTCAGCCTTCTATAAACTGTTCTGAATAAGGACTCTGAAGCTTGATGAATATATAATCTTCTCTACATTTATCATCTACTTTCGCAATCACGTCATATAAAATATCCTTACAGCTTGATATGTTTCCAACGTTTAAATTGAACACCACGTTACATCCTTTGGCTAGGCAATTCCACTCCCTGTACCAGCTATTTTGATTTTGTACTGCCTTAAGAGCTACTTTCTTGACCAGTCGAGATTCATTCATCTTAAAGACTTTCAGTAAATAGTCTGCTTGCAATTTAAGGGTTTTGACGAATAGAGTTGAAAGTCCTGTCTCTAGCATAATGACGTAGTTTGGTATGTTACTTGGCAGACGAAATGTGAGTTAGTAGTTTCTCCACTGTGAGATACTTTTTAAAGCCCCAAACTTGGGCGCCATATAAAAGGATACTCTCCGCTACAGCTTCAAATACTTTAAATTTGCTGCTATGTGCTATGTTGAAGTTCATAAAAACTCTTTTCCATGCTATATTTATGGCTGTTTTTGCTTTTTGTAGTTTTTTTACTAGATGCTTTTCAATGCTTAAGTTGCTGGAAAAGATGACTCCTAGGTATTTGTACTCGTTGACACATTCGATGTCTTCTCTGTTAAACACCCACTTTTCGTTCGATGCGTTTCGTCCACCTCCTCTTTTGAAAATCATCACCTTAGATTTTTGAATGTTAACAACTAAATTCCATAAACTACAGTAATTGTAAATCCTGTTCATCATAAGTTGAAGTGTTTCTGAGGAGTATGCAAACAAGAACATCAATGCTTTAATACGCTCTCCAGCAAAGTCAACTCCTCCAGGAAGGAAATCGATTAAATCATTTATGAAGAGCGAAAAGGGGGTACGACTCAGTGTACAGCCTTGCCTCACTCCTGATGAAGTTGCAAACCAATCCGAAAGATTCGCTCCGTTCCAAACTGCAGCCCGTGTTCCCCTGTACAACTCTTCGAGTATTAAACCGAACTTCAACGACAATCCCAAATTGCACAGTTTGTAAAACAAAGCCCCTCGGTTGATGGTATCAAAAGCTGCTTTGAAGTCAATGAAAAATACATACAATTTTTTACCCCGCATGCAGAAGCTTTCGGCCAGGCTTCTCAGGACAAAGATATTATCGATTGTAGAGTAACCGGATCTAAAACCGGCTTGACACTCGTTCAACGCCTTTTGCGTTGTAATCCACCTTGTAATTCGCTTCTGTAACATTGTTGTGAAGATCTTATATGTTGAATTTAAAAAGGAGATTCCTCGATAGTTCGCTGCATCCAACAAGGATCCCTTTTTGTGAATCGGGAATATTATAGCATTCCTAAATTCATCTACCGGAAGATTCCCCTCAACGCTACCGTATTTGTAGAACTCTACTGGAATACCATTTGAAACCGCCGCTTTCCCATCTTTAAGAGTCCATAAAGTTTGTTCAAGTTCTTGCAAACTAAATTCTGGGTCCAAAATTTCGTTCTCAAATCGAGGAACTGCATAATTCCAGTTTGCTGATGCTGTTTCCGGATTTAGTAGATCTTTGAAGTGAATGAAAAGTGAATTTTCACACAGTTTTTTGTGTATTACTGGTTGTTTTCCATTTAACTCCCAAGCCAGTTTCCAAAAGTCACTAGCGGTTTTACACGACACCAATCGGCATGCTTGTTTTTCTTCATATTCCATCTTTTTGAATTTGCATAGCTCTTTATATTTCAATTGGACTCTAATTTATTTATATTGGACTCTAAGTAGTTACTCCTAAATGAACTTTGGGAGGAGTTCCGAAAAATTCTCAACCATGCAAAAGAAATCTTCCGAGCTTTTCGGCATTCCGCTATCCTGCTGTTGGGGGTAAGATGCCTTTATGGTTTGCTCTAACATTCGAAAGTCTGGTCTTTGATGTGCTTGGAGTCTAGCATCCAGCTGTTGTGTGTATGCTGAGGCTTGCGATATCTTTTAGTTAAGTCTGGGCAGTGATTGCGGTCTGATAATTTCATCATCATTTTGTTGCAAGCGCCGCCGTTGAAATGTTATAACAATCGGAAGGTGATCCGAATACGGAAATTCCTTAATCTCTAGATCCGTCACCAGTGGCTCCCAGTCTTCTCCTAGGATTGCATAATCAATCACTGATGATCCTTGGCCTCCAATAAATGTGAAATTGCCCGAGGTGTCACTCGCACTCATTCCATTCTGAATTCGGAGTCCAAAAGAATCGCAAAGATCTAGGAGTTTCTTTCCTCTTGCATTACAAACACTATACTTTCATTGCATATAAAAGCCGGTAAAAACGTTCATTAGTCCTGCCTCTAAGCCAATTCTCGTGTTCAGGTCTCCGATAAGCAAAACGTTCCTCGATCTCATGTGGCTAAGTAACTGGGTTGTTCTCTCGAAGTCCTCTTCCCAATTATTGCAGTTGAGGTATTGAGGTAGTATCCACAGACGTTTGGTATTAATTTCTAAGTCAACAAACCATATGTTAAATTGCATCCGAAACTCGCATTTCAAACTTTGAAGCTTTTTTTTTGAAACCAAAGTAGCAACCTCCACTAGCTCTTCCACGCTCATGAGTACGCATTGCCGGGATCCACTTAAATACAAAATCTAACAGTTTATTTTCGATAATTGAAAAGTTATTTACAGTTACAAAAGTTTCATACAAAAATATTAAATCAAAGCTATTCACAAATTTATAAAAATCAGAAAATAACGATTTATTAATCAAACCTGATACATTGTACGAAAAAATTTTAAAATATTGTTTTTCTTCGCTTAAATTACTAGATACTACAATTTTACTTGAATGGCAGACGGCTTTAGTACTAAACACTATAATTAAAACCATTTTCGACACCACTGTGTTCTGGCAGATGTACTGCATTACCGACGATGTTGACTTGTTGTGCAGTTCCTGTCAGTTGGGGGCTGTCACTACCAGCTGTTTCGATAATGAATTTGTTTATTAGCGCCATCCCGCCTTCTACTTCACACTTCAGAGTATTGTTATGGTCTAAGTAATATGTTTTGTTTTCGAATAAAAGTTGTTGTCCACGAATAGATACTTTGGTGTTTTTGTTGTCTGCATTGATTTTTGCCTTTATTTGCATAAGAATTCGCCGTTTTTCTCGAGCAGCTTTGGTATAATCTCGGTGGATAGAAATTCCAGTATCTTTCAATTTTATGGCAGCATTCAATATGCGTGGTACGTCGTCGCTGTGTTGCAATTCTACGATGACATTAGCGAATCTGTTGTTTCTAGAACGAATGACTTTTGTTTTTCGTATTATTAGTGGGTTATTTTGTTGAAGAAGGTCCAAGCAAACGTTTCTGGCTTTCTCCATCGCCTGTTGGTCATCTTCCATTGCCGGTATGTGCAGTACCACATTATTCTCGTTGCTTTTCCTTTCGAGAAAATCCATTTGCCGTTCAAGAACCTGGCATTTACTCTCTACTTGCTGGAGTTTGGTTTGAAGCAGTTCATTGCTACGTTCCAGGCATTCCAATTTAGACTTTACTTCGATTAAATCAGTTTTTGATGCCAAGTTCTTCATGCGCTCGTCAAGTAAAGCTGCTAGTGAGCACTCGAGAGTTTTGGCATTGATCACTTGCATAGCACCCGCTTTGGTGCCTTGTGTAGATGAATGCATCTCTGGCGAAAGAACAGTGCACGGACGTTTATGCGATTGCGTGGAATTAGGGTTTCTATTGTTGGGGTTAGTGGGTGGATTTGTGACGTTTGTGTTTCTATTGATGTTTGTAGGTTCATTGTTGTTGTTTTTTGTTGGTGGTGTTCTTTGTAGGCCATTCATTTTTGCGTTGTTTTAATTTTATAAACCAAATTTACGCTCACCTTTGAGATGTGGCTTCCAAGATGGAATTTCCAGTTATTCAACTAAAGTTAATACTTTAAAACTACTTTTTTATCACCAAATTTTAGAAATTTTACGGAGCTTATAAACAATGTCAACCAAACTATATCGAACCAGAGTTGCCAATCGTCGTGTATTTTGAGATTGCAGCAAATTGTTCAATTATTGGAACGGCTCTAAAGTCTAAACAATTTTGTATTTTTTCAGTTTTTTATTTATTTATTTATTAAGTAGCAATAACAGAGTTTTATTTTACATTTGGTGGTTACAAGTTAGAGATTTAGGATAAATATTTTTCCTTTTCAACTATAATTTAAAATAACATATAATGACATTAAGTTGTATAATGATTTGATATTAATAATTCAAGGGAAAGCTACGAACAAAAACCCTTATTCAACTCTTAAAACTAATATTGCAAAACTCCCACATTAAGATTCTAAATTATAATGTATATATAAGGTTGCAGTTCAAAGAAAACAAACATTGCCAAAGGATTCCTTTCAGAAAAAGTAATCCATTCGACAAATTCATTCACTTCAAACTTACAGCTTTTAAACATATATATAGAAATATAGTATATTCTAATTTTATATATAAACTTATGGTGCAGATAAACATTTAATCAGTTCATTATCAGAGAAAGAACAATTTACATAAAATGTTCGTGTTAAATTTTCAATAAGGAAGTTCAAAAGATTGACATTGGATTTTTCATGAAGCCTGTAAGTTGAATAACACCATGGTAAATCAAGCATCATTTTTAGAATTTTGTTTTGGCATATTTGGAGCTTAAGTTTGTGAGTTTTGGCACAATCGTTCCAAACAGGAGCACCGTACAGGAGGATAGATTGAAAAATTGATTTAAACATTAAAATTTTATTTTCTTTGCTAAGTTTAGAACTTCTACATATAAATGGGTAAAGAATTCTTTTGTACAGATTTATCTTATCAATAGTAGTAGATATATGTTTTTGAAAATTAAATTTTTTGTCTATTATAACACCAAGATATCGACAATGTTCGGACCAGTCAATGTTCACGGTGCCCATTCGAAGCTGTACATTGTTTGGGAGGAAACAAGATTTTCGACGTCTTGTAAACCAAATAGCTTGCGTTTTCAATGGATTTACTTTAATCTTCCATTTGAAAAAGTATTTTTCTATTGTAGAAAGAGACGTTTGCAATGTATGATAAACGTCTAGAAAATATGTACCTGATGTAAAAATAGCCGTGTCGTCGGCAAACATTGCAATACCAATATTGTTTCCCAGATTGGGTAAATCGGAGACAAAGATATTGAAGAGAGTAGGACCAAGTACTGTACCTTGGGGAATTCCATTTGGGATATTTTGAAAGCAAGATTTATCGTTTTTTACTTTTACTACAAATTTTCTGCCGCTTAAAAAGCTTTGGATAATTTTTATTATATTAATTGGGAAGTTAAATTGAACAAGTTTGTGTATTAATGCATCGTGCCAGACAGTGTCGAAGGCCTTTTCAATATCTAAAAGTACTAAGGCAGTCGACTCTTTATTTTTGAATTTTGCTTTTACATGATTTTTTATTCTGAGAATTTGATGGCTTGTGTTGTGAAAGGGTCTGAATCCAAATTGATAATCAGGCAGAATATTGTTTGCAGTTAAGTGATTATCAAGATTTTCTTTGATTATTTTTTCTAGTATTTTGCTTATAGAACTCAGTAAGCTTATGGGCCTGTAGCTGTTAGCATCATCCCTTGGTTTTCCGGGCTTTGCAATAGGTAAAACAATTGCTGTTTTCCAACAATCTGGAAAGTAGCTTAGTTTAAGACAAGCATTGAAAATTGAGGCAAGGTATCGTAAGCCTGATACAGGGACAGCTTTCAAAAGTTTGTTACTTATACCATCCATGCCAGGACATTTTTTATTTTTTAAGCCTTGAATCAAGTTTCTGACTTTACTAGGATTAATTAAATGTGAATCTATTAATTCGATATTTGATTGCGATATAAAAGCAATAGTATTTGCAACTTCAGTAGAAGTGCAATGATCACTATAGTGAGCTGTTGTTTCATGATTTTTTGAAAAATTTGAAGCTAATAAGTTTGCCTTTTCCTTAGCCGTTATTAATAGTTTGTCATGAGTTTTGAGAGGTGGAATACCTGAACCGCGTTTTTTGATAACCTTTGTAACTTTCCAAAAGGGTTTACTTGATTTATCAAAGGACGAAAGAAGATTATTCCAGCGTGAGTTTTTGAATTTATCAATTTCTTTTGCTATTTCTGAGTTTAAAAGTTTTGTGCTTTTGAGGAAGAAGTCGTAACGATAGCGAAGCCATTTTCTTCTCTCAGAGTTTCTTAGTCTTATCAATAATAAAATATTGCTAGGAAGTCGAACCGAATAATTATCCTTTACAGGACACTTAGGTATTGCAAAGTCAGCAGCGCTATTCATCAATGAAACAAAATTACTGCACATTGAATCAATTTGGGTTGTGTTATTTATCGGAGTAGTAGAAATATTGTTTATAATGCAGCTTCTGTTAAAAAAGGAAGTAAAAAGGTTCCAATTTGCTGCAGAAAATTTGTAGTACAGTCTGGTTTGTTTTACTTGGAATTGCAGATTTATATTCATATTGACTGGGAGATGATCAGATCCTAATTTGTTGTAAGTAAATGGCCTGTTACAGTTAGTTGATATATTTGTGACAAAAAAGTCTAATGTAGAAGGACTTTTAGATTTAGATGTTGGAACATAGGTATAATTGGGTGGGTATAGTAAAGAGAAATTTGGATGGGTCTCATTAACGTCATACAACACGTTACCCCAGCAATTAGCTCTGAGACAATTCCATAGCAATTAACTGGTGACGAAAACTTTTCGTAAAATTCAATTTATCATATAAATTATTTCATATATAATTCCAAAAGGCTCAGTTTCAGAAGAAACAAACTACTTCTTTTACGTTCAAATTTCACCAGTTATATCCGTACTTGTAGATTCGAGAACTCTAATTGTAGTAGTACTGATATAGCCGGTGAAATGTATGCGCATAAGAAGTACTTTAAAAGGACAAGTTTCAGTGCTTTTGCTATGGTTTAAGAAACTACTGGCGAATAAACATAAGTAGTACTTCCAGTAGTGCTTCGCTGGAAGTAATAAATATTTTCAAGTTAGGGTGGTGTAATAAAAATGTAACTTCGTTGTTCTTGGACTGATTTCGATAAAATTGAAATATGTTATAGCTGACACACAAATATGGAAGAAAAAAATATTTGTATGTTAGAGTGGTGCAAACAAATTTCAACTTCGTTGTTCTTGGACCGATTTCGATAAAAGTGAAATATGTTATAGCTGAGACACAATTATGGAAGAAAAAAATATTTTTAAGTTAGGGTGGTGCAAACAAATTTCAATTTCGTTGTTCTTGGACCGATTCCGATAAAAGTGAAATATGTTATAGCTAACACACAATTATGGAAGAAAAAAATATTTTTAAGTTAGGGTGGTGCAAAAAATTATAACTTCGTTGTTCTTGGACCGATTTCGATAAAAGTGAAATAGGTTATAGCTGACACACAATTATTGAAGAAAAAAATATTTTTAAGTTAGGGTGGTGCAAAAAAATGTAACTTCGTTGTTCTTGGACCGATTTGGATAAAATTGAAATATGTTATAGCTGACACACAATTATGTAAGAAAAAAATATTTTTAAGTTAGGGTGGTGCAAACAAATTTCAATTTCGTTGTTCTTGGAACTATTTCGATAAAAGTGAAATATGTTATAGCTGACACACAATAATGGAAGAAAAAATATTTTTAAGTTGGGGTGGTGCAAAAAAATTTCAATTTCGTTGTTTTTGGACCGATTTCGATAAAATTGAAATATTTTGTAGCTGATACTCAAATATGGAAGAAAAAAATATTTTTAATGTTTATATTGTACCTGGGATTTCTTGCAGCATTTTTTGCCGCCCCCTTTGGCATTCTGTTAATGATTTGAACCAGCAAAGTTTTCCCTTTGGCATTCTGTTAATGCTTTGAACTTAAGCCAGCAAAGTTTTGAACTTTTAATTTGTTGTTTGGATTGGTATTGTTGAAAAATCAAATCTTTCAAAAACCCACCACTATCGCAAAAAAACCGCAAAATATTTTAACTTGAACCTGCTGTTTGCAAATTATCTCTTAAACAATTGGTGTGACAAAACATTTTGTTACACAATTTTTACTAAATACAATTATATCTTATTTTTGAATCCACTAAAAAAAACGTATATGTGTATATGTTAAAAAGAGTTAAATGTAGAGTTGCCCTTAGAGGTGCCCTTGGAACGTTTTCAGTTGATTTTGAATTTACCCTTGAGATGTCAAAAAATGCGCGAAATAGAGTGTAGAGGAACAAACATTCAGGTATCACTTTCCACAAACGCACAGTTCTAAAAAGGTGTCATATTCCTTGAAGCATCGCCGTATGCTGCTTTCGTTTCGTATTCACCTAATTTTGCAATTTGGATATCAAGCTGAAAACATCCCCTTGAGTACCTGCTCAAAATAGTAAAAAACAATTTCCGTCCAGTCATGAATGTAGTTTTATACCTACAAATATTTATGTGTTTTTGAGAATAAACCTCTGAAATACAATTAATACAATAGTGTGTTTTATTCAGCAGCAGAAATTTGCAAAATTATACTTCTCAAGAGATCTAGATGCTCTTTGAATTTAAATGTTTTATCCAAAAATACGAAAAGTTTAAATAACTTACTTATCTTTTTTTTAGCAAAATTAAGTTTCAATCATTTTATCGAAATCGGTCCAAGAATAACGAAGTTACAATTTGTTTGCACCACACTAACTTAAAAATATTTTTTTCTTACATAATTGTTTGTCAGCTATAACATATTTTACTTTTATCGAAATCGGTCCAGGAATAACGAAGTTGAAATTTGTTTGCACCACCCTAACTTAAAAATATTTTTTTCTTCCACAACTGTGTGTCAGCTATAACATATTTCACTTTTATCGAAATCGGTCTAAGAACAACGAAGTTCAAATTTTGTTGCACTACCCTAACTTAAAAATATTTTTTTCTTCCATAATTGAGTATCAACTATAACATAATTCAATTTTATCGAAATCGGTCCAAGAACAACGAAGTTACATATTTTGCACCACCCTAACTTAAAAATATTTTTTTCTTCCATAATTGTGTGTCAGCTATAACATATTTCACTTTTATCGAAATCGGTCCAAGAACAACAAAATTGAAATTTTTTTGCACCACCCTAACTTAAAAATATTTTTTTTTCTTCCATAATTGTGTGTCAGCTACAACATATTTCAATTTTATATAAATAAATCGGTCCAAAAACAGTAATTTAACATCACATAAAACCGGCCCCACATTTTCATATTGGCTATTCCACTCGCGGTCTACTAAATCACCTAACCCACAGCTATACATACAACATCATTTGTCCTGATTGTTGCCAACTCAAGCGCCGCCACCGAAGGAAGAAATACCATTTTGTGGGGATTAGTCGTTGCGAGGATGTGTCATTGCGGGGATGTGTCGTTGCAAGCAGTGGCGGATCCAGGGGGGTGGCTATAGGGGCTAAAGCCCCCCCACAGGCGGTTCTTAAAATTGATTGAAATATAGAAATCAGAATCAGGAGTCAGAAAAAATGACGAGTCTGGGGCTACGCAATTTATATGCTACGTATTGTTTTTCTAAGCCCCAAATTAATTAGGTTGGGGCTGAATTCTGAAGGGAATTGTACAAAAAAACAAGTTCGGGGCTACGGATAATTGACAGAAAATTGGGACGAAAAAAAAAACAGCTCGCGAATAGGGCTTGACAAGAATTGGACAAAAAAACGTGGTCGGGGCTAAGCAAATAATTCCTTTAAAACTTACCTTATTCCAGCAAATTTTTGCGCTTGACTCAAGGGACTGTCAAGTCCAAGTTGGGGCTTAAGCTTAAAGAGATAATTGAAAAAACGGGGTCGGGGCTTAACAATTAACATGCCAAACGAAAAAATAATTCACCCTAAGAACTTCGCTAACTTTGCAGAAAAACGAAATTGGGGCTAAGACCTGTGAAGAATTCTGGAACAACAAATCAAAATCTGAGTTTTCTCTGGGCACTCAGAAAATCATGCGTGTGAATATTTGCAGTCCCTCTAGACTGACGTACAAATTTACTGACAGATTTTTTCTTCTGGTAGTTCAAAGCTTGACGTGGCTGAAAATTGAAGGTATATACATTTTTTTTCTATCTCCACTTAAAAATATTTTAAATGTTAACTACTACAGATATTATTGTATGTAATATTGAAATCATTTTAAACCGGGGATAGAAGCTGATATAAATGCACAAAAAACAAGGCTATTCTAAAAGGAAAAGTGGGAATGCCTAAATTAAATTATTTATATAACTGTAGATTTTCACAAAAAAAAGCCTTTAACCTAAACTTAAACTTTATTATATTAGTTATGTATAAATCTAAAAATATATAAACTATAAAATAAAATCAACATCATCACAATAGTTAAAATAATTTGTTCTTCAAGGGAAGCGTTTTTCTCTTTTCACTCTCACAACGAATTTCCTCGTCACTCGAAAACAAAAAAAAAATAATTTCAAATAGAAAGAAATATAATAATTTATTATTATTATAAAATGGCAGTTATCAATAAGATTTTAGAATGATTATAACGATCAAGTGTTCTGAACGCCGCACTGAAATGACAGAGCATCACATTAAATATTTTTAAAATTTATTGAAGTGGTAATACCTATGAAAAAAGAAACTGGAAAATCGCTATTTTCAAACTGCCACCCCCGCTAAAGGCTGAAAAAGAAACCTGCCAGACGGTTGTTTTTGATACCGCGATATATGCACCTACAAACCATCATACTCATATTTTGGTTATCAATCCACTCCCAAAATTTGATGCCGGCTCTTAGGCTATGAAGTTTCAATGGCAGAATACATTCGTTTCACTAGAACTACAGAATTATCAAAGTTCAAGGTTTACTTTGAAACTGAATCAAGTGCTGAACTTAAGTTTAAACATTAATTGTAGTTTAACTTGTGAAACCCTTTAAGTTAGGGTGGTGCAAACAAATTTCAATTTCGTTGTTCTTGGAACTATTTCGATAAAAGTGAAATATGTTATAGCTGACACACAATAATGGAAGAAAAAATATTTTTAAGTTAGGGTGGTGCAAGAAAATTTCAATTTCGTTGTTTTTGGACCGATTTCGATAAAATTGAAATATTTTGTAGCTGATACTCAAATATGGAAGAAAAAAATATTTTTAATGTTTATATTTTACCTGGGATTTCTTGCAGCATTTTTTGCCGCCCCCTTTGGCATTCTGTTAATGATTTGAACAAGCAAAGTTTTCCCTTTGGCATTCTGTTAATGCTTTGAACTTAAGCCAGCAAAGTTTTGAACTTTTAATTTGTTGTTTGGATTGGTATTGTTGAAAAATCAAATCTTTCAAAAACCCACCACTATCGCAAAAAAACCGCAAAATATTTTAACTTGAACCTGCTGTTTGCAAATTATCTCTTAAACAATTGGTGTGACAAAACATTTTGTTACACAATTTTTACTAAATACAATTATATCTTATTTTTGAATCCACTAAAAAAAACGTATATGTGTATATGTTAAAAAGAGTTAAATGTAGAGTTGCCCTTAGAGGTGCCCTTGGAACGTTTTCAGTTGATTTTGAATTTACCCTTTAGATGTCAAAAAATGCGCGAAATAGAGTGTAGAGGAACAAACATTCAGGTATCACTTTCCACAAACGCACAGTTCTAAAAAGGTGTCATATTCCTTGAAGCATCGCCGTATGCTGCTTTCGTTTCGTATTCACCTAATTTTGCAATTTGGATATCAAGCTGAAAACATCCCCTTGAGTACCTGCTCAAAATAGTAAAAAACAATTTCCGTCCAGTCATGAATGTAGTTTTATACCTACAAATATTTATGTGTTTTTGAGAATAAACCTCTGAAATACAATTAATACAAGAGTGTGTTTTATTCAGCAGCAGAAATTTGCAAAATTATACTTCTCAAGAGATCTAGATGCTCTTTGAATTTAAATGTTTTATCCAAAAATACGAAAAGTTTAAATAACTTACTTATCTTTTTTTTAGCAAAATTAAGTTTCAATCATTTTATCGAAATCGGTCCAAGAATAACGAAGTTACAATTTGTTTGCACCACACTAACTTAAAAATATTTTTTTCTTACATAATTGTTTGTCAGCTATAACATATTTTACTTTTATCGAAATCGGTCCAGGAATAACGAAGTTGAAATTTGTTTGCACCACCCTAACTTAAAAATATTTTTTTCTTCCACAACTGTGTGTCAGCTATAACATATTTCACTTTTATCGAAATCGGTCTAAGAACAACGAAGTTCAAATTTTGTTGCACCACCCTAACTTAAAAATATTTTTTTCTTCCATAATTGAGTATCAACTATAACATAATTCAATTTTATCGAAATCGGTCCAAGAACAACGAAGTTACATATTTTGCACCACCCTAACTTAAAAATATTTTTTTCTTCCATAATTGTGTGTCAGCTATAACATATTTCACTTTTATCGAAATCGGTCCAAGAACAACAAAATTGAAATTTTTTTGCACCACCCTAACTTAAAAATATTTTTTTTTCTTCCATAATTGTGTGTCAGCTACAACATATTTCAATTTTATATAAATAAATCGGTCCAAAAACAGTAATTTAACATCACATAAAACCGGCCCCACATTTTCATATTGGCTATTCCACTCGCGGTCTACTAAATCACCTAACCCACAGCTATACATACAACATCATTTGTCCTGATTGTTGCCAACTCAAGCGCCGCCACCGAAGGAAGAAATACCATTTTGTGGGGATTAGTCGTTGCGAGGATGTGTCATTGCGGGGATGTGTCGTTGCAAGCAGTGGCGGATCCAGGGGGGTGGCTATAGGGGCTAAAGCCCCCCCACAGGCGGTTCTTAAAATTTATTGAAATATAGAAATCAGAATCAGGAGTCAGAAAAAATGACGAGTCTGGGGCTACGCAATTTATATGCTACGTATTGTTTTTCTAAGCCCCAAATTAATTAGGTTGGGGCTGAATTCTGAAGGGAATTGTACAAAAAAACAAGTTCGGGGCTACGGATAATTGACAGAAAATTGGGACGAAAAAAAAACAGCTCGCGAATAGGGCTTGACAAGAATTGGACAAAAAAACGTGGTCGGGGCTAAGCAAATAATTCCTTTAAAACTTACCTTATTCCAGCAAATTTTTGCGCTTGACTCAAGGGACTGTCAAGTCCAAGTTGGGGCTTAAGCTTAAAGAGATAATTGAAAAAACGGGGTCGGGGCTTAACAATTAACATGCCAAACGAAAAAATAATTCACCCTAAGAACTTCGCTAACTTTGCAGAAAAACGAAATTGGGGCTAAGACCTGTGACGAATTCTGGAACAACAAATCAAAATCTGAGTTTTCTCTGGGCACTCAGAAAATCATGCGTGTGAATATTTGCAGTCCCTCTAGACTGACGTACAAATTTACTGACAGATTTTTTCTTCTGGTAGTTCAAAGCTTGACGTGGCTGAAAATTGAAGGTATATACATTTTTTTTCTATCTCCACTTAAAAATATTTTAAATGTTAACTACTACAGATATTATTGTATGTAATATTGAAATCATTTTAAACCGGGGATAGAAGCTGATATAAATGCACAAAAAACAAGGCTATTCTAAAAGGAAAAGTGGGAATGCCTAAATTAAATTATTTATATAACTGTAGATTTTCACAAAAAAAAGCCTTTAACCTAAACTTAAACTTTTTTATATTAGTTATGTATAAATCTAAAAATATATAAACTATAAAATAAAATCAACATCATCACAATAGTTAAAATAATTTGTTCTTCAAGGGAAGCGTTTTTCTCTTTTCACTCTCACAACGAATTTCCTCGTCACTCGAAAACAAAAAAAAAAAAAATAATTTCAAATAGAAAGAAATATAATAATTTATTATTATTATAAAATGGCAGTTATCAATAAGATTTTAGAATGATTATAACGATCAAGTGTTCTGAACGCCGCACTGAAATGACAGAGCATCACATTAAATATTTTTAAAATTTATTGAAGTGGTAATACCTATGAAAAAAGAAACTGGAAAATCGCTATTTTCAAACTGCCACCCCCGCTAAAGGCTGAAAAAGAAACCTGCCAGACGGTTGTTTTTGATACCGCGATATATGCACCTACAAACCATCATACTCATATTTTGGTTATCAATCCACTCCCAAAATTTGATGCCGGCTCTTAGGCTATGAAGTTTCAATGGCAGAATACATTCGTTTCACTAGAACTACAGAATTATCTAAGTTCAAGGTTTACTTTGAAACTGAATCAAGTGCTGAACTTAAGTTTAAACATTAATTGTAGTTTAACTTGTGAAACTGGCCATTAATGTCTCAAACTGGATCTACCAAGCCCCCCCCACAGCCTAATCCTAGATCCGCTACTGGTTGCAAGGATGTGTCGTTGCGAGGATGTGTCGTTGCGGGGATGTGTCGTTGCAAGGATGTGTCGTTGCGAGGATGTGTCGTTGTGGGGATGTGTCATTTCGAAGATGTGTCCTTGCGAGGATGTGTTATTGTGGGGATGTTGTCTTGTGAAGATGTTGCTTGCGAAGATGGGTCGTGCGACGATGTTGTTTGCGAAGATTAGTTACCAAACCGTATAGGAGGTATATAACTGAGTTTTTTGCCGAGCCCCTATCTTTTTCAGTGAAAAAGAAGTACTTCTATTACGTAAATATTTGCCGGTTATTTAAGTAGTTCTACGTTTGCTGGGAGTTGTAATGCAATTTGGAAGTGAAGTGACCATCCCTTTTCTTTACGAGGCCAATGTTCTCACGACCACCCAAACATTTTCGTCGAGTCTGTTACGTGAGCCGTCACTTCAACCTCCTACATTAGCACAAAACAAAACGAAAACCACCCCAATTCACAGAAAGAAAAAAACAACTTTCTTCCCAAAACGACACATAAATGTACGTAGACATCGACCTACCACAAACACACAAGACAATAACCTCCTCTCGTTTCAAAAATTAAAAAAAAAAAAAAAATATATATACTACCTACAACTGTCATTAGGACAAATCAAATTTCTTTTATTACATGTATATATATTTCATGATAAATTAAAACATCCCCAGAAGGTGAAACAGAGTAAGAAATCAGAATTATTATGTGCATATATCCACAATACCTACTGCATACTTATACAGGTCATTGACCTTGTATGACTTGGCCGGACAATAAAAAAAAAGTAACTCACAGCATAATGTTATAGGCCAGTCGAAATGTAATTTTTAATTACAAAAATTAAATAGTGGATTTTTTTTTCTTTTAATCGTTAGAGGGGTTCATAAAGAGTGCTCAGTACGGTATTCGACCGCCTAGCTCTTTTGCGTTAGCCGCCATTTTTAATTTTCGGAAAATCGGTTTTTGTTAAATAACTCGTTTATTTTCAACTTTTCACTAAAAATGCCCTTGACAAAAGTTGTTAAAAATTTAATTATCTACAACTTTGGTGAAAACAATTTTTTGTCTAAGATTGAAAGTTTTCGATATAATCCGGAAATTGTGATTCCGATCGGTTATTTATAGGTTATCCGCAATAAAGGATATTCCTGTATAAGAACAAAAGGATAAAGTTTTTTTTTTTCAATAATTAAGGGGGCCGTAAGGAGTGTAGATAAAAAATTTCGACCTCCTATCTCTTCAACTTTGGCCGCCATCTTGAATTTAAAGCAAGTTGGTTTTTGTTAAACAAATCATTTACGAACTAGCTTTTTGTGACTTATGCGTAATAACTCTTGATTAAAATCGATAATTTTCGACTTCAGTTGGAAATCAAGTTATCCGAACGCGTTTTTTTTTTTTGTAAGGTGGTGTCCCCAGGAGGCCTAGTCCACAGATTACAGATAGCAAATTTTTTTTTGTTTTGTTTTTTGATTATTTATTTTTTTTGTTTTAAGTTTATTTTTTTGAAGATGGAACTGAACTTCAAAATTTCGTTTAAATAAGTACGACTCATGTCATAGGTTGATTCCATAAGGGAGTTGTCATCACCACAAATATCATCAATATCATCGAGAAGGTCTCGAATTTCGGTTCTCCACTGCAGTTTTGGCATCAAACGGAACATTTCAGCACGGACTTTCGACATCCACCCATTTCCCCACAATTTGCCTTACATTCCACACACATTCCACCTTAAACCAAAATTGTGAACTAAGTGTAGGTCCAACTTAAAAAAAAAAAGAATAATCCTGATTACAATCTAGAAAAAAAAAATAACAAACAAAAAAGAAAAAAAAACTAGGAATATAAACTTAAAAACCCAGCGGTGATGCTGAAACGAATTCTATTCTTAGTTCGGATAACTTTATTTTCAACTGAAGTCGAAAATTATTAATTTTAATCAAGAATAATTACGCATAAGTCACAAAAAGCTAGTTCGTAAATGATTTGGTTAACAAAAACCAACTTGCTTTAAATTCAAGATGGCGGCCAAAGTTGAAGAGATGGGAGGTCGAAATTTTTTATCTACACTCCTTACGGCCCCCTTAATTATTGAAAAAAAATACTTTATCCTCCTATAAATAACCGATCGGAATCATAATTTCCGGATTTTATCGAAAACTATCAATCTTAGACAAAAAATTATTTTCACCAAAGTTGTAGATAATTAAATGTTTAACAACTTTTGTCAAGGGCATTTTTAGTGAAAAGTTGAAAATAAACGAGTTATTTAACAAAAACCGATTTTCGAAAATTAAAAATGGCGGCTAATGCAAAAGAGCTAGGCGGTCGAAAACCGTACTGAACACTCTTATTGAACCCCTCTAACGATAAAAAGAAGAAAAATCACTATTTAATTTTTGTAATTTCAGCACTTATTTTTGTTGAATTCGACTGGGCTATTATTGGAATGATAATCGTTGCGTGCATTCCATTGTAGACCGACGTCCATTGGCACGACCAGGCGCGAACGCAGGGGGGGACTTTTGGGGGTTCCAAACCCCCCCCCCCGAAATGTATGTATTTAACTTCTCGCCATACAACTTTACTCTTAATTTTAGAGTTTTCAGTTTTCCAGGTGATATAATATGTTGTAACTTTAGTAGATATTCATGTCCTCAGTTATATGCATGTACCTATAATACTACTCCAGGCTCAAACGTATGGGGATTTGAGGGTTCATAAAAGGACTACAATGCATATACAAATATGAACAAAATAATTTCTTTCTCAACAAATATCAACCTAATGTCGTTTTCGATTGGATTACGGAACAGTACTACTCCTTTTTGATTCCAATCGAATTATTTTCTGTTGTTCCAACACTAATTTGCGAAAAATTATGTGTGTGTGGATAAATGGTCTGATATTTATGTATATTTTGCATTTTCGGTCGAGTAAAATTAATTTGACAAGTTATCCGATGAAAGAGCTTATAAGTATTTGTGTGTTCCGGGTCTACTCCTTCATAAAATCCGAAACAGAAAATAACTCGGAACAGCCAATCGAATTATTTTGGAGTAAGTAGAGTCAAAAAAGAGTAACTCCGAACCTCCAACCGAAAACGACATAATTCTCGGCAGGAAACAATTTAAATGAAATCAGGAACCTTCTAACAGTACCGTGCTTAAATATTTTTTTTTTTAATTTTCGACTTTCTTAATAATCCGTTTTGCAAGAGGGATCCTCATGGACGGAATGCTGTTAGGAAGTTGGGAACTGATGGTGGTTGCTGCCTGAAAAGAAGAAGAAAGATAAGTTTAGGTGATAATAGAGGTTTAAGTGATGTTACTTGAGAATTAGCTCTGGTATATGTAGTTATGTAGGTTTTCCCGAAATAAAAATGTTCTCATGACGACTCAAACATTGTCGTCGAGCCTGTTACATGAGCCGTCACTTCAACCTCCTACATCGGCACAAAACAAAACACAAAACAAAAACCACCCCAATTCACAAAAAGAAAAAAAAACTTACCTACCGCAAACACACAAGAGACACCTCCTCTCGTTTCAAAAATTAAAAAAAAAAAAAATATATACTACCTACAACTGTCATTAGGACATTTCAAATTTCTTTTATTACATGTATATATATTTTTTATGTATAGAATTATTATGTGCATATATCCACAATACCTACTGCATACTTAACTTATACAGGTCATTGACCTTGTATGACTTGGCCTGACAATACAAAAAAATTAACACAGCATAATGTTATTGGAATGATAATCGTTGCGCCCATTCCATTGTAGACCGATGTGACTGGAGTCCATTGGCACCACCAGGCGCGAACGACAGGATGGTTTGGGGGTTCAACACCCCCCCCTCACATTTTTGAAATTAACTTTTATAACAGATGATATTCTTGCTTTCTGCAAGCAGGCGGAAAAGGTTGCTTATCCTTGTGATGATTTTTACGATGCGCTAAGTAGACTTCAAAGGATGGATATCTGAAAGAAAAAGATATGCAAGTTACGAACGGTGGTGGTTGGACTTGTTTCTTGTTGCTCAACAATATTGAATAATCCATCCTCGATTATTTTGCTTCATCAGATTGTTATTCTTTTTTGATGATATTCTTTTGTTGCTATGTAGGTAAGATATATTAATTATTTCTTTATTTTATATATGGCAACAATATAAATTAGAAAAATTAGAAAAACTTGCAATGCAGTTGTTTTGCACATTTGGAAACTTTATAAAATGACACTTGAGTTTTGACGGCAAAAACAAATCAACGAAGGGACGGACTGCGATCGATCATCTAGTGGCGAGTAGGAAAAGTAAGGAATAGGGTATATGCAAGAGTATGCAAAAGAAGGTAATGGTACTAAGTAGGGTATGTGATATAAATTTTGTGCAATAATAGGTTAAATGACAATGACGACTGATTAATATAGGCATGGATAAGAATAATTTAGGCTATGGAAGATTTTTAACATGATCTAAATTATTTTTAAATAAGAAATGATGTAGGCAAATAGAAGCAGATTTACGATTTCCCAGATGGTACTTCGACAAACCAAAGACGACAACTGCGACTCGTAAATGTAGTAGAGTAGAATAGGAAAAAAGCTTTAATTTACCAAACAGATAAACGAAGGAAGGAGTTTAAAAGGAGAAGGAAATAGGGGTGATAAGCCAATGATCCATAATGATGAGAACTGTGAACACCTGCCATTTTGGAAAGTGAAAGTACGTAAGCAACCATAGCTCCATCATCTAAACAGTAAAGTGCAAAAGAAAATCGACCAGAACAAAAAATCTGAGAAATTGATTCTGGTTCGATCAAAGCAAGAAGATTTTTGCAGATTTGAAATTAAACTGAAGTGAAATAAATCTTTGAAAAAATCTAGTTTTGGATCTAAAAGATTACTTATATATATCTCTGTGTCGTAATGAATGAAGGGAACTAGTGGAGGTGATCGACTTTGTCTATTATAGGAAATTAAAATATATGTCAATGAGATTGAAAGCAGAAATCAAGTGCGAGTAAAATATATGCAGTTTCGTGGGTGTACCATCTGGAAACAAAGAGATATATATCTGAACTTAGATATACCTACAGTATACGAAAAGCGGACTATACTGGTGTACTTTGTTATATTGTTGTGACCTTTTTTGTTGATAAGTTTTGTTTATTTTGATGTACTTTAGGTCAAATGAAAAAAAATTTATTTTGATATCACGACGTTTCGTCCATGACTATGGATATCATCAGGTGAAAACAATGAGTTTCTATATTGGCATTGATAAATATAAAGATTACAAAAATTGTTTACAAATTTTTACACAAACAATATATAAACTTACATTTTTGTTACATTTATATTGCACTTTAAAACAAAAATTAATTTCAACTCAGTATGAAGTAACAGCCATATAGATTTTAATTTTTTTTTAAATTTATATAAATATGATCTTGGTAGTAGATCAATTGTCAAAGCTTTTTTCACCCCTTCTTCTCCAGCAGGTCTTTATACTGCGGGCTTACGTCTTCCATGTCAGTCCGTCGGTTCATCGTATTGTCACCGTTGATGATATGCAGGGTTTCAATTATCATTCTCTTGTTGTAGTGTGGTTCCCTTTGCAATATTTTGACATCTTCGAAGTTAGGAAAGTGTTTGTGGGTAATACAGTGTGATGTCAGTGCTGTCTTCTGTACTGCATTACTTTTTAAGTCCGATTTATGTCCGGAAAGTCTGTTTTTTAATTTTTGTTTCGTCGTTCCTATATAAGTTTGTTGGCATTCTTCGTCCGTATTTCCATTACAATCTATTTTGTAGATTAAGTCCAAATGTTCCATTTTGTCTGTTTTTGTTTTTAGGTTTGTGTATAGTTGCGAAGTTGTGTTAGTTGATTTCATCGCCATTGTGTATTTGTCTGTATCCAATAGATTGGCATTTTTGAAACGTTCTGCTATTTCTTTGATGTAGGTGAATGACTTGTAGACTATATTTTATTGTTCTGTTGCTGTTTCTATTTCTGGTGGCTTTGTTTTTCTATTTTCATATTGTGTTATGTGTTTTTATTATTTGTAGCGGAAAGGCGTTTTTCCTTAATATGTTTTCTATTTTTATTTTGTTGTTTTTGTGAAACTCCATATCGCTTATTGTGAGAACTCTTTTTATCATGTTATTGGCTGTGTTGAAAATCGTCTGTTTAGGGTGTTGGGACAGGTAGTTTATGAGCCTCCCGGATGAAGTGGGTTTTTGGAACCAAACCATTTTGAGTCTTTCCTCTTCCCGAATGACAATTGTGTCCAAGTAAGACAATCTTTTGTTATTTTCCACCTCAACTGTAAACTGTAGTTTCTTATGGAAACTTTAAAGGCAGGTGAGGGTTGCTTGGATGTCTTCCGCTTTTATTACTGCAAATATATCATCCACATATTTAGTCAACACTTTTGGTTTGTTTGACAATTTTTGCAGGCAGCTGTCTAAAAGGTCTTCAAGGATGATATCTGCTATTATGAAGGAAGCTGGGTTCCCCATAGGCATACCTCCTCTCTGTTGGTAAGTTTTACTACCGTAAACCAAATAATTATTATCGCAAAACCTGACTAATTCGAAAAATTTGGTTTTCTTGATGAGTATGTTCCCTTACTTTGTCCAAATTTGTATTTATTAGTTCTAGTGGAATGTTCGTAAAGAGGAAAATTACATCAAAGGACACTAGAACTTCGTCCTTTTCAATTTTGAATCCACATATTTTGGATTTGAATTCGAGGGAGTCCTTCACATTGTATTTTTAATTAAAAGTCAGGTTTTTCAAAATACTGATCAGGTACTTTGCTAAGTTATATCAAGGAACTTTTGTAGACGAACATATTAAGCGTAAGGGGAGACCTTCTTTATGGATTTTGGGGAGTCCATAAAGTCTGGGGGCGACAGAACTTTAGTTTGTCATAGTTTGTTTTTTCCGTTAGTCAATTATTTGGTTTTCAAACAGATCTTTAACCAGATTGTTGTTCTCCTCTTGCAATTTATTGGTCGGGTCAGTTCGTATTTGCCAATATACGTTCCTGTCTTCCATCATGGTTTTCATCTTTGAATCATAATCGCGTTTGTACACTGCAACTGTTACACTACCTTGTCCGCTGCAACAATATATATTTCTCTATGATTGTAGAGAAATTGTTTTGTTAAGAACATTGGTAATGTATTTGTTCAAATTTGAGAATTTTCTTTTTTCCATGCAGTTGCCTAGCATATTTACAAATTGTCCACGAGCTTTTTCTCTCTCGTCATTATCGCTTATGGTTTGAATGCAATCTTCACCGTCTGCAATAATTTTAAAAAGGGAGTTGGAAGTGGAGTGAATAGTACTAATACTCTCTAATTCTCTCTTTCAGTGATAATAGTTTTTTCTCGTGTTTTTTCTTAAGCGTTTCTTTTCTGTTATTGGTATGTATTTGTTCGTGGTGGCGAAAGCTCAATTGTTCTTCCTCTGTCCTAGTCAATGCTATGGAACTTTCAATGTTTTTTGTTCGGTTAACCGTGGAGGTTAAGTTTTTATGTTTCGCGGAGATGAATAAGTTTAAAATTTAGCAATGGAAATTGTACCTTGTTTTTGGAAAGATATTAATAAAGAATCATTATTACCAATATCCTGTTTGAATAAATCTTCTAAGTGTGCTGTTTCGTTTGTGATGAAGTTTGGTGTCAGTCCATGTTTCCTGCAATTTTGAAAAAAATTTTTGCTTGCTGTGGTTTTTACTCTCTTCGTGCTCAGTTTCCTATATTGTTTGAGTGTGTTGCAGAATTTGTTTCCATATTTATCCCTCATACTGTTGTAGAAAGCCATTTTTATTTTTTATTTTTCAGTAACCTTAGTGGTTATTATTTGATGGAAATTAATTCGGCGTGCCCTCCGATAATTATACTTTGTTTGTGACCTTTTTTGTTGATAAGTTTTGTTTATTTTGATGGGCTTTAGGTCAAATGAAACAAATTTATTTTGATATCAAGACGTTTCGTCCATGACTATGGACATCATCAGGTGAAAACTATGAGTTTCTATATTTGCATTGATAAATATAAAGATTACAAAATTCTATATGCCTGTTATTTGTCAATTCCACTTCATACTGAGTTGAAATTAATTTTTGTTTTAAAGTGCAATATAAATGTAACAAATGTAAGTTTATATATTGTTAGTGTAAAAATTTGTTAACAATTTTTTTAATCTTTATATTTATCAATGCAAATAAAGAAACTCATTGTTTTCACCTGATGATGTCCATAGTCATGGACGAAATCGTGATATCAAAATAAATTTGTTTCATTTGACCTAAAGCCCATCAAAATAAACAAAACTTATATACTGGTGTATATATGTATATTAGGGTGGTTCTTAGGGGAAACAAAATGACGAGGCGCCCTAGATTGTTTCGAGTTCATGAAAAAAAAATTCCCTAATTTGTTTTGATTTTTATTCCTAACCCTTCCTGAACCTATTTCATTATACTCTGTTTAGTTCGTATTTTCAGTACAGGCCTTATGGGAGAGCTTTTTCAAACATACACGTGCTGGCTGGTGTTTGCATTGCCCACGTACATCCCATCATGACCTGTCTGCTCCGTGGTTGTGAGGATACTGAAACAACAACAAGAAAGAACAAGATACACTCAATTTGCCTCTCGCTCGCTTAATGTGTTTATTAAAAACAACACATTGATTCAGAGTTCCCATACGTCGGCGGATGGAAATTCTAATACCTTTTTCTTTGGTTTTTGCTATGTAGCTTTCAGAATTATAGCTTTATAATAGCTTTTGAGAGCATATATTTTATGTATGTGTGTTAAGTGTTGTCACTTCGTGTTTTTCTGCTTACATCTTTTCGTTTTATTTTTTTCCTGGTTAAAATGCTACTATACAATATTTGTTGGGTATTTTTTTTTTTTAAGGAAGAATTACTATTTGAGAAAGTTTTTGATGGAGTTCGGTTCATTAATTAACTGCAATTTGAATTGCCAAATAGATTTTTTTTCTTCATGAGAATAAAAATAAAAAGAATAAGGTTTCGTGTTTATTGTAATATTTTACCAAGGGTTCATAAAATAAAATTTACTTCCTTTCTAAAACTTCTAATAAGGTATTACTAATCCTTTTTCCTGAAATAAATCTTATAATAACCTTAAAGTCATACAAAATTAAGAATACACAACACAAACAAAGCAATAAAACTTTAAAGAACAATAAACATTGTTTGGTTTTTATTTATATGAAAAACGCAACAGTATAACAGTATACCTGGAAAACTCCATATAAAAAAAGCACTTTTTTTATTTTAACCTGACCTGTGTGCATTAAAAAAACGGTGGTATTATCCCGGATATAAATACCCGTTCAGGCAGTTTGACAGTTTGATTTTAAAAGCGAATAAGAAAAGGAAATAAGTTTAATTTGCGAGCCCTTGGCAAAAAAAATACAAAAATTAGCAGTTGGTAACCCTACTGACATTTGAATGAGAGAGAAGGGAGAAATATGCCAATTTATAATCCGCGATACGGCAACCATGGAATATGCAAAAGCTTTATTAAAAGGAGATAGCTTATTGAAATACATAAAAGTAAGGGTGAGAGGCAAACACCCTATCTTCCCTGTACTAAAAATACGAACTGAACAGGGTATAGCAATTTTTTTTTTTATTTTTTGTCATTTGTTTTTATTGGAATTTTGTTGGGAAAATAATATCCTTTCCTCCGACTAAATTAAATTGTATTGACTGTGTCATTGTTTAATTTTATTTAAGTAGAAAGTGCATAGAAAAGAAAAAAATGCAGATAACGGTGTTACCTATAGCCGTTTTCAGTACAATGACTTATTATCATATTAACATAACACATCGAAACGTTGATAGTGTCGAATATATAAGGAAAAATCTCATTTAATTAAGGTTAATGAAAACGGTGGAGAGATCATAAAAAAAATAATTTATGTCAAAATGTTGCTTTCTTTTCGCGTATTGAACGAAACAAAAAATCTGCCTTTTTGTTTATTTACAATAGAGTTTAAACAAATGATCGAAATTTTTTTTAACATGCACGCTGTAGAGTTTTCAGAGGCGCTTCGTTTGAGCCTAATTCGAAGTCTTTTCATTGATTAGTTCCAAAATGACACAAATAAAAATATTCTTATCAAAATAGGGCCAGGAAGGGTAAGAGATAAAAATATGAACAAAATAGGGGATTTTTTAATCATTTTTAAGACATGGTTTAGGGGGCGTCGCACCTAAAGTATGTGTCTGCACATCAGCGATAGAAATATGAGCATTGACCTCTGCGTGACTTTTGGTTGACAACCCTCTATTTTGAAAACTTTTCAAGGGGATTTCTTGGGAGGGTGCACCAAAAGACAGACAGAAGACATAAGCGGTGTAAAAGTGTTCAATTTGTCGATTTTGAAAAGTAACGGACAGGGAGTCCATTTTCGAATTAACATAAATCTGGAACAATACCTACAGACAGACAGGAGACATAAGCGGTGTAAAAGTGTTCAATTTGTCGATTTTGAAAAGTAACGGACAGGGTGTCCATTTTCGATATAACATATATCTGGAACAATACCTACATTTTTTTGATCTTTCAATTTACTTTTCATTTAATTAGTTTTCTTAGTTTCCTTTTTACAAGTATTTTTGAATTTTCAATATTTTACTAATTTCTTTTCGTAACGTAGTGAAGAAAAATTGTAAAAAAAGGACATATTACGAAAAAAGAGGTTAAAATAATTAAATCATTTTTTTGAGTGAACAACGTTTCACAAAGGCACAATAAACTACGGAGGAGGAAATGTTTTGGCCTGGGGATGTTTTTCTAGTCAAAGAATCGGCCCAACTCATAGAATAGATGGTATAATGGATCGTATTGTGTATGATGACGTCCTTCAAAACATCATGCTGCCACACGCAGAAGTAGAAAAAATGCCCTTCAAATGGACATTCCAATATGACATCGATCCAAAACATACCGCTTATTTAGTGCAAAATTGGTTTTTGGAAAATAAAAACAACGTTTTGAAGTGGCCGGCACAGTCACCTGACCTCATCCCCATAAAAAAACCTATTGGAGATTGAAGAGATTGAATTTTCTTGTTGTTCTAACAGAAATTGCTTGGAAGTATCCCCCAGGAAATCGTAAAGAACTTGATTTAGTTTTGTCGCAAGTGCTTTTAATAATTTTTTTAAATTTTATGTTGTATTTCCCTTACTGTGTAACTAATATATTTTTATTCTTTGCAATTGAAGAGCTAATGTATATCTTCATTAACCAAAGAAATTTCATTTAAATATAATCAAGTTTAGAAATTTACTTAATATTAAGCAAAATGTAAGCAACTGAAATTGAGTGCTTTTGTTTTGTCCGACACTGTATATAGTTAAAGCCTATGGCCAAAATAAATAATTTGTTTGCATTTACATGTTTCAAGTGAAATTTTTATGCGGTAAAATGATGTGCTGGAGGTCTCACTAGACCGGCTCCTAGAAGAGTAATTGGCAAAGTAAGTTTCAAGTAAGAGAACGTTACGTGTAAAATGGACTAGGAACAGGGCAAGATGTACTTGACAACAACTATGACTAGGGATATGACGACACATACAGATTTCAAGTTTGTACACGCGAGGACCTTAAGACTAGGGAGATGGCGACACATACATACTTCTACGAGGACCTTAAGAGAACGAACATGTAGGACCAGGAGACGATATTAGGGACGACAATAACTTTGATTGTGACTGGAAAGTAAGTAGGGGCTATTTCCGAGAACTCAGCCAAGAAAATAGCATTGGTTGTATCTCAGATACAATGACAACAACATATGCTTTTGTCGACTTGGTGAACCTCTGTGTGGGAGAGAAAGTGGAGTAGAGGTCGAATTTTATTAGAAAGAAAATTTTCATATTTTTTTGAGTTAGTTTTAGGTTTTGATTAGGTTTAGGTTATTATTGTACATTGTACAATGGATTTATCCGTTGTATCCGGGCAGGATATAAACTTAGAGAAGGGTTATAATATAGATTTAGTAGTTAAATGTTCCTTCCCGATGAATGTCGACTAAAACCTCATCCTATCTCTCATACAGTGGCATAGGTCGCTAGCTTTGTGTTCTTCCTTTTCTTTTAAATTTCGATCCTTATTATCTACCCCTCGTTTCCTATCCTGTCCCATAACAAAGGCATGAATATTTGATTGCTGAGTGAGAGGTACATGGAAAGGGGCCTGAACCAACCCCATTCTTCGAGCTAGGCTGAGCGAAATGCAAGCATGCCTCAGCCCCTCTTCCAGCACCGAAGTTAAACCCCTACGGTTTTCAGACTCGCAACAAGTACATGACCTTTGGACAAGCCAAGAACCTAAATTTTTTTTTCTTGAACTGACTATCTAAGGTAGGATTCTGGATCTAATAACCTTTGTTTATTAAATTTGTATATAATGTTTAATTCAATCTCTAACTCCTCGAAATACTTGTATTATCACTAGGTTTTCCTATTTTTTTTTTTTTTTTTTTTTTTCTTTATTTATTTATTATTTTCATTTCTATATTACATGTGGGGGTGCTTCTGTTCAGGCGGTTGGGTTCAGTGGTAAACCTTTCCTGATTCCACCTTTCTTTCTTTTGACTTAAAGGTAAGCTTTCTTCTCTACTTCTCTTTTTAGCTCTCGGTGTGTTAAAACTCTATTTAAAATGTATAAGTTAACTTTACTCTATTTTGTTCTCGTTGTCCGAATGCCACACTTCGTCGCTTTTGAGAGCGCCTTATCCTGAGCTATCCCAATAACATACGAAATGCTTTAACCGTGACAGCGACAACTTTGACCTTTACTTCCGTGTCGCCGTCTACAACAGTTGTCTTTATCCAAAATCGTGTCGCGATTCAGATGTTACGTACTCGTCCTTACATCTTTCGAAGACATACACGATCGCAGATAGATCCCCGGAGGTATCCGTCGACCACTCAGGCACATAATGTATTCATCGACTACAACAACGTTAAATTCGAGTTTGTCCTCACTATTTTAAATGACTTCTCAAATTGCCTGCTTAAGAGCTATCCTATTCGGTGGCGGTGGCACGCTGGCGACACGCACGGCTAAGCTCGCCGAATGTAGGGGGGGATCTTGCCTCCGCAACTAGTCCTCACCTCCAACAAAACTTCATTCATGCCACTTCAAGATGAAATAAATTGAGTCCTCGACTCAAACCCCTTTTTACACCGAGAGCGCCGTGGGTGTTGATGCGGTTTATTGGTATTTCCAGTCCCAGCCTGGAACTCGGTTGCCATCATTTTCGAGCTCTCCTTGATACGATGAAACTTCTGTTCACCTTTAAGTCATACTATATGTCGGTTTATCCACCGTTACCGCAACCGCCTTCCCACACCCCCAAGACCCCAAGAAAATTTACGAAATCATAGTACCTTTAGAAAGCACAATAAAAAGTATGTTGGCGTGATTTACAATTTTTATTGACTCACAAAACTTCCATCAACGGGAATTAAATATTTGGCATATAGCCTTACTTAAAACAATATGGATATGGAACATAATATCAAAACTATCTACGAGGTTGTCTTTAAGAACCTATGCTAGCCTAAAATATATATTTTATAAAATTAGAAAAATAGAAAAAATATTAAAGCAAATAACTATTCAAAAGAAACTATCAACCCCCTAAAGCACCCAAAGAACTCCCAAGGCGATTGGAATCTCTCCTTGCGACACGTGCTTTTTCAAAGTAACCTTTAATGGTATCGCGTTTCCTTTACAGGGATATAGAGTAAGAGCACAGTTGAGCCACCAGACATACGTCATTTCATCAAAGCTGAGATTTTGTGTGTGAATTTATACCATGGTAGGGTAGTACAAATCTTGGATCCGAGTGCAATTAAGAGATAATGAGTGTTAAAGGTGCTTAAAAAAGTGTCAAAATTACGTCATTTTATCAAATCTGATTTTTTGATATGTTCAAAAGAAAGGTGTCACAAACTTTGTTTGACACTTGCGAGACACCTACATGGGTGCCTAACGGCAGCCAGACACCTTAAAGCTCAAAACACTAGTACCATTGTTAAATAGTTCTCTTGACAACATATATGTCAAGAGAACTATTTAACAATGTTTCCCAAGCAGCCAGACACCTACATGGGTGATAAACGGCAGCCAGACACCTTAAAGCTCAAAACGCTTGTGCCATTTACGTTATAGTATCAAAGCTATATTTAATATATGTTGTCAAGAGAACTATATAACAATGTTTCCCAAGCAGCCAAACACCTACATGGGTGCTAAACGACAGCCAGACACCTTAAAGCTCAAAATATTAGTGCCATTTACGTTATAGTATCAAAGCTAGTTTTTATATATGTTGTTAAGACAACTATTTAATAATGTTTCCCAAGCAGCCAGACACCTACATGGGTGCTAAACGGCAGCCAGACACCTTAAAGCTCAAAACACTAGTGCCATTTACGTTATAGTATCAAAGCTAGTTTTTATATATGTTAGATAGATAGATAGATAGATAGATAGATAGATAGATAGATAGATAGATAAAATAGATACAATTATAAACTTAAGAATACGGACATGGCAATCTGCCGTCTGCCGGATATGACATTTCATGAGTAAGTATATATAACATTAAAAACGTAAAAAGTAAAAAGGAAATCATGTAATTAACAATAATTTTACAAAATGATTTTTACACTACGAGTATCTTGATATATAAAAAGAAAAAAAAAATATTTTTAATCAGAAATTGCAAGAATAAAAATGAAAAGTGACACTAAATTTATAGTTTTAGCAAAGATTAAATCGGTATGGTTCTTAGGTTTTCATAATTTTGATGATTTGCAACATAAAAACATAAGATTTAGATAAATAATGGGAGAGCGATAATCCTGCGGTTTTTGCAATTTTAATGATTTGCCACATAAAAAGTAATAAATTTAAACGATTTGGGATTTTTTGCAATTTTAATGATTTGAACACATAAAAAGTAATAATTTTAAATGATTTGTTAGTTTTTGCAATTTTGATGCTTTGCCATATAAAAAGTGATAATTTGAAGAAATATTTAAAGAATCAAAATTTCAAAAACTATTCCGATAATTTAAAGTGTGTTTGCAAAATTTGTATAAGTTAGACCAACCACGACCACCATTTAATATTTCATACAAGCTATTGAGTGAAATAAAACTTTCTTGGAAATACAAGCGCCGAATTTCTTGTAATAAAGGGCAAACCGCAATGAAGTGGTAAACATCTTCACATTCTCTTCTGTTGCACAAGTCACAAGTCTGCTGAAGATCAGTTCTATGTGGGATGTAGTTCAGATTAAGGATTTCAACTCTTGCTCTGAAAATAGTACTTATAGCCTCAGACGAGTACTTAACGTTGATATAGCTATCCTCAGTTAGAATTTGATGGTGAAGGTTCCTGTAGAATAATCTGGAAGTTGACGACGAGGCTCTGGTTAAGGTGCTGGTCATATATCCTTTCATCGGTCTTAGCAATAATTGATGCAAATATTTTTTGCCATTCGAAAACGTTCTCCTCTGTTAAGGACAGACGAAGGTCATTGGATAAGGCCAACTGATTCCATTCCCTAAAAGGATACTGATTCAATTGCAGTTGTCTAATCAGAATTGTTTTATGGAGACTGGTATTGCTTCTCCTCATCACTTTTATTAAATAGTCTGCATGAGCTTTAAGATTATTAATGTAGATGGGTGGTAAGCCAGATTCCACGTGTATAGCATAGGTTGGTGCTGAATTCGGTAATCGAAATATTCGTTTGAAGAAGAATCTTTGAACAGCTTCAAATTCTTCGAAGGGCGTAACACCAAAGGCTTGCACTCCATAGCACATGCAAGTGTTAGTTGTCGCACTAAACACTTGATATTTTGTCGAATGGTCAATGTTTTGGTTAGCAAAGAACCTTTTCCACATAATATTTAGCGCCAGCTTAGCTTAAGTGCTTTTATCCTTTGCATGCTTCCCAAAGTTCAAGTTCGATGTTAACAACACTCCAAGGTACTTGAATTCACGTACTATGTCAATCGTTTCAGTATTGAGACGCCAAGTTTCTTCAGGTAGCCTTACCCTTCTATTTCGACTTTCAAAAATCATAATTTTGATTTTTTGGGCATTGATGCGGAGATCCCAAGTTTTACAGTAATCATCCAGACGATTAATTTGGAGTTGGAGAGTAAAAGGGTTGTCAGCTATTAATACCAAGTCATCAGCGTAGAGAAGAACCTTTATGAGAGTTCCAGCGAACATAACACCTCCAGGAAACATTTCAGAGATATCATCGATAAACAGCGCGAATAAAAGAGGGCTTAGAATACATCCCTGTGGGACACCTGCTGACGTATCAAACCACTCTGACAACTTGGTACCATCCCAAACTGCTGCACTAGATGACGACAAGAAATGTTTATAAAGCATCAGAAACTTCCGAGACACTCCAAGCTTATCTAGCTTATATATCAGAGCCTGTCTGTTGACGGTATCAAAGGCGGCTTTAAAATCAACAAAACATACATATAGTCTCTTATTTTTTTCAGTATATTTCTTAGCAATGCAAGTTAAGGCAAAAATGTGATCCATAGTGGAAAATCCAGAACGAAAACCCGCTTGGAATAAACTCAAACTGTTGGTTCTTTCTATCCAGTTCGAAAGTCTTCCATAAAGAATTCCCGCAAATATCTTTCTTAGAGAGTTGAGTATTGAGATTCCTCTATAGTTTTCGGGTTGCATCGCATCACCTTTTTTCAATATTGGGAATATGAGGGCTTTTGAAAAAGTTGTAGGCACATAAGCATTGTTACAAAAAAAATCGGGTGGCACAACGGCTCATGAAGAACCAGGGCCTAGTAGTGACTTAAAACTCGCAACCATTCCTGTGTGCGCCTTTCAACAGGAATGGAAGGGACCTACAATTTTATGCCGAATCCGAACGGCTAGACGAGAAGCACTTATTCGTGACAAGTGATACTCTTGGAGGATTTGTCAATTCCTCGCAAGAGGCAGTAGCCCTGAAAAAAAACATTTTAGTTTTTAGGTGGAGCATTGTTACAAAGATGGTTTAAATAATTTACGATACACGTTTTGAGTTGGTCATTGCTATGTTTTAAGAATTCAACTGGGATACCATCAATGCCTGCCGCTTTGTTGTTTCTCATTCCTAAAAGAGTTGCCTCCAGTTCTCCTAAAGATATCGGAGCGTCCAATTCAGACACATAAAAGTCTTGCATTGCATAGCTGAAGGTATGAAGATGCTCATCAGCCGACAAAAGAGTTTTAAAATGTGCTGCTAGAGTCTGAGCTTCAACAGCGATCTTCATACCTCGGTGCAATCCACTCAGTTCACGTACGCTGGACCAAAATTCCTTGGAATTTTTGCTATGTTGTACCTGTGCGGCCAGATTTTTAAGGTAATTTAAAATTTAAATTCCTTGTTGGCACCAAGTTACAAATTTTTGAAGGAGATGATGTTGTCAATCTGAATAGCTTTAAATATTTAAACGACAGTTTACGAAGCTTTACACACTCCTTGTCGAACCATTTACATTTAGGTGTGAAAGTTATGTAATTATTATTACCATCTGGTGCCGAGGCATAAATTATTCTCACAACATTTTCTTCAATTTGTTCTACCGAGCTTGTTGACTGGAGCGGAAGGAAGTTACATTGGTAATCTAGATTTGCGTTGTAACGGGAGGCTTGGTTTTCGTAGAGTATCCAAGTTCCTCGGTTGGATTTCTTCCTTAAAATGCGCTTTAATCATAATTGGTAAGTGGGAAGAAAAACTAGCCAAAAGCACCTCAAAATCATCGACTACTTTGAACCACTCTCCAGATATGGCACAAAAGTCAATTACTGATTGTCCTTGACCGCTAATGAACGTGAAATTACCATTTACTTCGCCATTCGACACTTCATTCAGCACAAAAAATCCAAAATCTTCAAAAAATTCTGTTGGCACCAAAATTCAGCAGGGTTTGTGACATATGAGCAGGATGATTCTAATAATCACCAATCCGAGCATTGAGATCGCCAATAATAAGAGTATTTTCTAAAGAAGAATTGGTCATAAAACTACACAAATTATCAAAATCATTCTGCCAATTGTTGCAGTTAAGATAAACCGGTATAATAATTCAAACTATTGCTTAATATATGAATAAGAAGTTTGTTAGTAATGGTCCTAAATTGAGCAAGGTGAGAAATATTAGATTTTATGGCACAAAGTATACCTCCACTCGCCCTCCCATGTACACTACTTCGTATTGCTGAGATAAAAGTTATTTTATAATCTTTGAAATATTTTAAAAAATCATTTTCATCTTTCGGTTCTAAAAAAGTTTCTATTAATATAATAACATCAAAACTAAAAATATATTTGAAAAAATCAGGTTGCAAGAGTTTGCTTTTAAGACCTGTTATGTTATAAGCTAAGATCGTTAAATTAAGTAAATTTAAATTTATAATAGTTTTTGGGCAGACGACAGTTTTGTCCTAGTGCGTAGTCGACCTAAAATGCTTCGGCAACTGAAGCCCAGATGGCGGTAACATCGACTGAGAGCCAGATGGTGATTGATGGTTTTCAACTGCGACTAACTTCGCTCCCTCGCTGCAGTCAAAATACTCCAAAGAACTGTCACCAAACATGTTGTTCACAAATGTCAACTCCGCGACTGTTTTTATGACACGGCCTCGTGAATGTTTAAACGCAAATGTGTAAAGCTTTGATTAGACGGTCAACGAAAATGGTCAACGCATTGACTCTCTGACGTCAGAATGACGTCAAATTCTGTCCCACGACTTTCAAGTCGTGTGATTGTCATTGCAAAACGTTGTCAACGCACTGACATCAGCGTTGACACTTGCGATGACATGGTTTGAAGAGTCAACGCGTTGACTGTTTTCATTTACCGTGTAATCACCCCATCAAAATTTTTCGGACACATTGACAGATATTTCCTGACTGCCCATCAACGCGTTGTCCAGGTTCCAACGTTGACACGCTATAATTTTCTGCTGTGTCAAAGTAGCTGGCGTTGACATTCTTTTCATTTAGAAACAGCAACAAAAAAAAAAAACAGCAACATAAAAGAAAACAAAACATTTCCAAACAAAATTATTTAAAGTTAAATTAGTTTGAGTTAAAAAAAAATGAGCCAAAGCACCAGTGAGTTGGATAAGTAAATGCGCGTCCTGCTGATGAATCGAAGGAAAAGTTGTCGGAGAAACGTAAAAGAAAATTACTTTACTCGTGGACCAAACAATACGAGGTCTCCGCTTTGATTGCGGCAGTAGAGAAACGACCAGCGCTTTGGGATGGAGGATGCAGCGACTATAAACTAGTTAGAACAGGCAACGGGGAGTCAAATAAGGGCAATCTGAAAAAAGTTTTGACGTCTGAAAAGTTTGAACGCAGTGTTGAAGAGGGGTTGTTTCTTAGCATAAATCTCGATTTGTGGGATTTTTGGTCTTGTGGGGCGTCCGCCATCTTGGAAAGAAGAAAGAATTTGAAGTTTGAAAATTATTTTCTCAAAAACTGTTTGATCAAACAACTTGGTTTAAAAAGTTAATTTAAGAATAGGTTTTTGGCTTTCAAAAACGCTATAACATGATATTTTGAGTGTTGCCGTTGATTTTTTATAATTTTGTTTATATTTTAAGTCATTTTTTTAGAAAATTGCCCCTTCTGCCGAAACATAAATTGTCATTTCCATTTCGTTTGCTTTTAACATTTTTCCTTGCATTAAAAAAATTTAAACCGAAATAAATAAATTTATTTGACTGTGTCACAGCGCGCCACCACTATGTGTAGGCGTCAACTCGAAAAATTACAGATTTGTACTATTGTCAACGCTCAAAGCGCGTGGACATGGTCAAGCCGTGTGATCGTCAACGATTACTTGTCAGCGCATTGACACCGATTTGGATAAATCTCGTTGACACATATTACCTGTCAACGCATTTTGGGACAACATTGACGGACTTGTGTCATTTGTGTGATCGTCAATATTTCAGGTGTTGACACGGTCAGCGTTGACGTTGCCATGTCAGTGCTTTGACCGTATTTTTGGTGACGTCAGAGAGTCAACGCATTGACCATTTGCGTTGACCGTCTAATAGTAGCTTAATTGTTTATTTCAATTTATCACCTTTGAAACTGATTTTAGCATCCGGTTTAATTTCCAAAAGTTTGTTTTTATAGACATTTAGTGTTCGTCTCTTTTGTCGGTACCTCAATGATTGCTCTCGGTAAATGCTAATGGCTTTACCCTTGAGTTGGCTCGCGGCGGACAAGATTTTTTCTGCATCTTCTGCCGAGTGAAGTTCCATGAAGACCGTACCTCTTTGTAATTGTGTGTTGTGGAGTACCCGAGTTTTTTTCAAGTGAATTTCTTCACCTTCTTTTAACTTGAGAAGCCCCTGGCATGTTTGTTTTGCTAAATCAACAGCATTGGTTTCTCTGTCTAGAGGAAGGTGTACCACCAGACAGTTTTCGTTAGTTTTTCGCGAAATCATTTCTAATTGAGACTCCAATACATCACACCGCTCAGTCATAACCTTTAATTTTTGGTTCAATTGTGCATTAGTTGACTTTAATTCGTTTAGTTCGGTAGACAAGAATGCAACATCAGATTTCGTAGCCAAATCGGATATAGTCTTATTTAAAATGTCTTGCAATTGAGTAATCGACATATTTCCAACTGCCATTTTGTTCGAATCGTGTTTTTTTTTGTTATATTGTTAGATTCTGGTGAAGTGTCCGTTATCCCTCTTTTATTGTTCATAAGGATATTCCGTAGATGGATATTTGATTTTTAAACTTAAAAATACCTCCTACCTTGGACAGTAAAGTGATATATTCGCACACAAAACGATTTTCTGGTGCAAAAAAAGTTGTTTTATATACTTTTTATAAATGTTTGTTTGATGTTTTCAAAAGAAATTTCAACTTTATTAAGAGCTTAGTTAAAATTACACTTTCACCACTGACAGTTGAAATATCACTAGTGTTTTAAGCTTTAAGGTGTCTGGCTGCCGTTTAGCACCCAAATAGGTGTCTGGCTGCTTGGGAAACATTGTTAAATAGTTCTCTTGGCAACATATATAAAAACTAGCTTTGATACTATAACGTAAATGGCACTAATATTTTGAGCTTTAAGGTGTCTGGCTGCCGTTTAGCACCCATGTAGGTGTTTTGGTGCTTGGGAAACATTGTTAAATAGTTCTCTTGACAACATATATCAAAAATATAGCTTTGATACTATAACGTAAATGGCACTAGTGTTTTGAGCTTTAAGGTGTCTGGCTGCCGTTAGGCACCCATGTAGGTGTCTCGCAAGTGTCAAACAAAGTTTGTGACACCTTTCTTTTGAACATATCAAAAAATCAGCTTTGATAAAATGACGTAATTTTGACACTTTTTTATGCAACTTTAACACTCATTATCTCTTAATTGCACCCGGATCCAAGATTTCTAGTACCCATTCGTTGTTACCTACCATGGTATAAATTCACACACGAAATCTCAGCTTTGATGAAATGACGTATGTCTGGCGGCCATACTGTGCTCTTACTCTATATCCCAGTAAATGAAACGGGATCCCATTAAAGCTTACTTTGAAAAAGCACGTGTCGCAGGGAGAGATTCCAATCGCCTTGGAAGTTCTTTGGGTGCTTTAGGGGGTTGATAGTGTTTTTTGAATAGTTATTTGTTTTAATATTTTTTCTATTTTTCTAATTTTATAAAATATATATTTTAGGCTAGCATAGGTTCTTAAAGACAACCTCGTAGATAGTTTTGATATTATGTTCCATATTGTTTTAATTAAGGCTATATGCCAAATATTTAATTCCCGTTGATGGAAGTTTTGTGAGTCAATAAAAATTGTAAATCACGCCAGCATACTTTTTTTATTGTATTTAACGTAAATGGCACATATATTTTGAGCTTTAAGGTGTCTGGCTGCCGTTTAGCACATGTAGGTGTCTGGCTGCTTGGGAAACATTGTTAAATAGTTCTCTTGACAACATATATAAAATATAGCTTTGATACTATAACGTAAATGGCACTAGTGTTTTGAGCTTAAAGGTGTCTGGCTGCCGTTAAGCACCCATGTAGGTGTCTGGCTGCTTGGGAAACATTGTTAAATAGTTCTCTTGACAACATATATAAAATATAGCTTTGATACTATAACGTAAATGGCACCACTTTTTTGACACTTTAAAGGTGTCTGGCTGCCGTTAGGCACTAATGTAGGTATCTGGCAAGTGTCAAACAAAGTTTGTGACACCTTTCATTTGAACATATCAAAAAATCAGTTTTGATAAAATGACGTAATTTTGACACTTTGTATGCACCTTTAACACTCATTATCTCTGAATTGCCCCCGGATCCAAGATTTATAGTACCCATTCGTTGTTACCTACCATGGTATAAATTCACACACAAAATCTCAGCTTTGATAAAATGACGTATGTCTGGCGGCCCTGGGCTCTTAGTCTAATAGGTTTATGGTATCCCCCGACTACAAAAAATAACAATTGGCCTACCTAGATTGAGCTCACTATAGATATCCACAATACCCTACAAAAAAGGGTCGCGATTTCTTATAATCGGCACAGGAGGGACTACTAGATCGTCTTCTTGGTCACGCTTGTGGTAGCCTTACAGGGATTGTTACGATATTTAGTATATTTAAATAAGAAAATAATAAAAAAAAATATCTATAAATTATATAAGTATATAAAAACACGTGTAACACTATCACGCCAAAAGTAACACAAAAACATAAACAAATCAGCAATGCTTTCAAATGGGTACGGGATCCAACTGGAAACTTCAAGATACTCGTCTTCAAATTTGGTTCAGGGCTGGTCCCTTGGAGCCCGAGGGTCATAAGTCTCTAATCTCCTCACTGATATCGTTATTTTCTTTGGTTTCTTGTTCGTTAATTAGAGAGTTACTAGTGGTATTTTTATAACGCGGTGAAAAGTTAATTATTAATTTTATATTTGAAGCTTGGCGATTAGGTATACGCTTATAGTCACATGTGTACTCTTGGTAGAACAACTGTCTTTCTCTAAAAAAAAATCAAGAGATTTTACTTGAATGGTTTAGAGAGTCCTACAAACTAGTTAGTCCAAAAAAGACTGATTTTGTCAGCATTTGTGGGGTTTTATTATTATTTTCCTTTTGCGGGTAAAATATCCATTGGGATATTATCTTCTCCCCATATCGCAAGCAAAAAACAACCTTTTACCGGTTTGTCCTTTCTGGCTGTGGATTCGACCGCCAAAACACCAATC
This sequence comes from Melangyna quadrimaculata, assembly GCA_949320155.1. NCBI lineage: Eukaryota > Metazoa > Arthropoda > Insecta > Diptera > Syrphidae > Melangyna > Melangyna quadrimaculata. The sequence goes on along the minus strand of OX439485.1, from coordinate 107,755,655 downwards.
TAGCAACTGCAACCCGAAAAACACTCAATTACCATTCTAATACACTATTTAATTTTAGGATCTCACCTCTCACTATCCGAACAAATCCTAATGTAATTTTCTTCTTTGCTTTAATAAACCCGATCACACAGACCACAATTATTTGGGAAAAAAAATCCTTATTTGTAATGCGACTACGTTTTAGGAATAACCATTATGTGCTCCTTGGCGTGATGCACACGACGACAGATGACTGACTAACTATGACTTTTTATTTGTCTTCCTTTCCCATCCCAAAATCCAATCATCCTATCACCTCATTCCTATATTGACCACCCAACAGTTTATGGCTTAAGCTGTACTTTTTTTTTTTTTATTCCAATGTTTGAATCACATATTCAAATCTCAACGACCTTTTGACTTTTTAAGGTATGTGAATCAAGGAACTTCTGCCTCACTATTCCTAATCTGGACCGCTGAAAGGCATTAAACTCATGAGCATTAGTTACGTCTGGGTCTTCGTCCAGAATCGAAACATAACTGACTATATCTGGAGATAACTGGATCGCCTTCCAAAAGTCAACCCCCAAATATAGCTCCTAGATTTTAAAATTCTTTTGGTAGTTGCGCTCGCGTTTTTATTAAAAATTCTATCCCTAGCCAATTGGAATTCCCGAATTCTAACATGTAACGTCTTACTTACTTAATTTATCTTGTTTTTACTTAATTCGTTTTTTTTATTTCCTTTATGTTCCTACCTACAGTTTGAGATTCTCCTTGTGTTACTAGGGGACTTTTGTTCGAACGTGGCTCCCCCACTGTCACGTTCTTCGAGTCGTTTTCCGGGTTACAGTTCTCGCATTTAGGTGTTATGACCCCTGCTTGACCACAATGGTAGCAAAGTATGTTTCGGGTATTAGAGGGGCAATCCATGAAGGACCCTACAGCTCCAGCAGATGAGTGGTCTTGTCTCTACGAAATTTCGAAAATGCTTTGGACGGGCTCCCTCACGAGTAAAAGCGGCACCGAAGATCATTTAATGTATTAACCTACCGGCCCCGTACCCTGTTGGACTTAGTACCTTCTCTGTCCTGAATGGAGAACACCTTTTCCGCCTCTTTACCCGCAGTTCTCAGCTGGTCCATCGTGAAGATTGCTTGTGGGTATACCAGCCGGCGCAATCTCTCGTTCAAGTTTTGCTTCAAAATGCGGACCATCTCCGCTTCTGGTATTTGGAGTTTGAGCTGGGATCTGATCTTGCTAACAGATGCAAAGAAATCCTCTATTTTCTCCCAGACGCCTTGTTTGCGATCCATTATTTCTCACATAATCTCATAGTCCGATTTCGAGCTGCGGAATTGTTGCAGTAAGGCATCTTTAAGTTCAGGCTAGTCAGGACGACATCGCTGGAACTGCCAATTCCAGTCCTGTGCGACGCTTGAGAGAAGCAGATGAAAATCTCTCAGAATCTCCGCCCAAGAGCATTTGTATTGACCTTGAAGCATTTCCAACCTGAACACAAAGTCTTCAACGGTGAGTACTTCTGGCCTACCATTGAATGCCCCATTTGTCTATCTTTATAAGTTGTTACAGCAAACGATTGGGGTGACTGATGTACCGGCGGCGGCTGATAACAACCAAGGTCCGAGCATCTCGCGTTGGGTCTCTTACTCGGTTTTTGCGTTAGTTTTTGGCCTCGAATAACCCTGATCCAGACGAGAATTGATTTGCCCGTCCCAGCTAGACTCGTTTGAACGTCTTTGATTTAAGGAGCCTACAGATCTTCTTGCTCCTTCCTCACGTGAAATAGATTCTCGGGTAGTATCATTTATGCTTTTAATTATCTCCCTTAATTTCTGTTCCAATTCCACTTTTAGAGATTCAGTTCTTTCTGCCCTTAGGGAACTAGAGTACCGGTCGAATGCATGTAGTTGAAACAGTCCCACCGTTCCTACTATGGTCACTCCCAGCCGACCTATCGTTTGAACTGTTATTCAATACGTTACTTTCATCTACCGGTGGGTTATTCATATCTTCTCTCATTTTATTTGTTGGTGAGTTGTGATCTTCTCGCCCTGTCTTTTTAACCCCCGTAGGCTGAATGGCTTCCTTTGAAGTTCCTGCCCCACTAAGGTTACTAAAAGCAGGTGCCACAATCACTGGGGGAAATTGAAAACGTAGTGGTGGAATTTCAGGTGGAGGGTTGGCGTTTTTCACCGGGGAGTGCATTAATGACACCTCGGAACTTTCCATCAATTTGTCTCTATTATGAATTTCGTTAACCTGTTATTCGTCTTTCTCCCAGTACATGACCTTTGGACAAGGCAAGATACTAAAATTTCTTTTCTTGAACTGACTATCTAAGGTAGGATTCTGGATCTAATAACCTTTGTTTATTAAATTTGTATATAATGTTTAACTCAATCTCTAACTCCTCAAATCACTTGTATTATCACTAGATTTTCCTAATTTGTTTTTTTTTTATTTATTTATTATTTTTATTTCTATATAACATGCGGGGTTGCTTCTGATTAGGCGGTTGGGTTCGGTGTTAAAATTTTCCGGATTCCAACTTTCTTTCTTTTGACTTAAAGGTAATTTTTCTTCTCTACTTCTCTTTTTAGCTCTCGGTGTGTTAAAACTGTATTTAAAATGTATAAGTTAACTTTAATCTATTTTGTTCTCGTTGTCCGAGGCCACACTTCGTCGCTTTTGAGAGCGCCTTCTCCTGAGCTATCCCAATCATAACATACGAAATGCTTTGACCGTGACAGCGACAATTTTGACCTTTACTTCCGTGTCGCCGTCTACCACAGTTGTCTTTATCCAAAATCGTTACGTGATTCGGATACTCGACCTTACATCTTTCGAAATAATACACGGTCGCAGATAGAACCCCGGAGGTATTCGTTGACCACTCAGGCACATAATGTTTTCATCGACTACAACAACGTTAAATTCCAGTTTGTCCTCACTATTTTAAATGACTTCTCAAACTGCCTACATTATCTGACTATTTTTTTTTTAAATCCCCTAGGACCAAAAACTATAAGTTCGGAGAAACAAAAATTTTAACTTAAGTAACTCGTCACAGCTGAACAAGCCTGCTTAAGAGCTACCCTATTCTGGTTCAGGACCTACGATAAGATTTTTTGCTGCCAACGATCTTATTCCTAACTCAGTACGATTTAACAACATTTTAATAACACAAAAAAAACCTACACGTTGGGCGCCATTTGTTGCGAGGCATCAGGGGAAGAAAGTGAATTTGGTATGGGCGGGACACAGGAATCGGGAACTAGGATTTAGGACGGCGTCGGATAGGCAGGGTAGAATAACAAGCGCGAGGGCGGTTGCACGCTGGCGACACGCACGGCTAAGCTCGCCGGATGTAGGAGGGGATCTTGTCCCCGCAACTAGTCCTCACCTCCCACAAAACTTCATTCATGCCACTTCAAGATGAAATAAATTGCGTCCTCGACTCAAACCCCTTTTTACACCGAGAGCGCCGCGGGTGTTGATGCGGTTTATTGGTATTTCCAGTCCCAGCCTGGAACTCGGTTGCCATCATCTTCGAGCTCTCCTTGATACGATGAAACTTCTGGTCACCTTTAAGTCATACTATATGTCGGTTAATCCACCGTTACCGCAACCGCCTTCCCACACCCTCAAGACCAAAAATTTACCAAAACAAAGCACAATAAAAAAAAAGTATGTTGGCGTGATTTACAATTTTTATTGACTCACAAAACTTCCGTCAACGGGAATTAGGTATTTGGCATATAGCCTTACTTAAAACAATATGGAACATAATATCAAAATTATCTACGAGGTTGTCTTTAAGAACCTATGCTAGCGTAAAATATCTTATTTATAAAATTAGAAAAATATTAAAACAAATAACTATTCAAAAAACTATCAACTGGTATCCCCTGACTACAAAAATAACGATTGACCTACCTAGAATGAGCTCACTATAGGTATCCACTATACCCAACAAAAGGGGTCGCGATTTCTTATAATCGGCACAGGAGGGACTACTAGATCGTCTTCTTGGTCACGCTTGTGGTAGCCTTACAGGGATTGTTACGATATTTAGTATATTTAAATAAGAAAATAATAAAAAGAAGTATATATAAAAATTATATAAGTATATAAAAACACGTGTAACACTATCACGCTAAAAGTAACACAAAAACATAAACAAATCAGCAATGCTTTCAAAAGGGTACGGGATCCAACTGGAAACTTCAAGATACTCGTCTTCAAATTTGGTTCAGGGTTGGTCCCTTGGAGCCCGAGGTACATAAGTCTCTAATCTCCTCACTGATATCGTTATTTTCTTTGGTTTCTTGTTCGTTAATAAGAGAGTAACTAGTGGTATTTTTATAACGCGGTGAAAAGTTAATTATTAATTTTATATTTGCAAGCTTGGCGATTAGGTATACGCTTATAGTCACGTGTGTACTCTTGGTAGAACAACTGTCTTTCTCTAAAAAAAATCAAGAGATTTTACTTGAATGGTTTGGAGAGTCCCACAAACTAGTTAGTCCAAAAGAGACTGATTTTGTCAGCATCTGTGGGGTTTTATTATTATTTTCCTTTTGCGGGTAAAATATCCATTGGGGTATTATCTTCTGCCCATATCCAAAGCAAAAAAAACCTTTTACCGGTTTGTCCGTTCTGGCTGTGGATTCGACCGCCAAAACACCAATCTAGCAACTGCAACCCGAAAAACACTCAATTACCATTCTAAAACACTATTTAATTTTAGGATCTCACCTCTCACTATCCGAACAAATCCTAATGTAATTTTCTTCTTTGCTTTATTAAACCCGATCACACAGACCACAATTATTTGGGAAAAAAAATCCTTATTTGTAATGCGACTACGTTTTAGGAATAATCATTATGTGCTCCTTGGCGTGATGCACACGACGACAGATGACTGACTATGACTTTTTATTTTTCTTCCTTTCCCATCCCAAAATCCAATCATCCTATCACTCCCAACGGTTAACTATCACCTCATTCCTATATTGATCAACCAACAGTTTATGGCTTAAGCTGTACTTTGTTTTTTTTTATTCCAATGTTTGAATCACATATTCAAATCTCAACGACCTTTGGACTTTTTAAGGTATGCACAACAAGATTCAATAATTTTGCAAAAGTTTCGGGCTTTTGCTAAACGTAAGCCTGCCATATATCTTTCGGCTTCAGAACTACCTATAACTCAGAAGAAAAGAAATGAAAATCAAAACCAAAAATTAAATAATCACGATACAAGACCTCGATTCACATTCTGTCTTGCCTAAACGCAACAAAAGAATGGTTAACATAAAATGTGTGAAGCCGTAACTCCAACATGGTTGAAAATTGTTTCTGAGGGGAGACACTATTTCTGGGCAGGTAATCTATGACATAAATAAATAGTCTTTTCTTTTCATTCTTTATTTTTCCTTTTCTTTGGTCTGTCATAGAAGTCTCAGCAAAATCGGAAATAATTATTCAATTCGCAAATTTAATGTAAATAAGCTTTCTTCGAACGCCTCAAATATTTTCGTTTCCCTCTGCTAATGCTTCACCGATCACTCAGCCAAAGCCCTTGCTATAAATCCGGAGTAAGTACGGTCACTCACGAAAGTCTACATATAGCTATGAAAAATGGTATATGAATGCTTATAAGACAAAATTTGTATTTAATGTTCTAGCTAAATAACCAGAAAGTGACATATTTTGTTTTTCAATTACTAACTTAAAAATAAATTTGTATATCTTATATAAAACAACAAATGCATTTTAACTATGAACCCAAATTAAGGACTTTTAAACTTTGTATGTAGACTTTCGTGACTGACTGCACATCCGTACATACATATACACTGCCTACAATTTTACCAGCTCTGTTATCCATTCTCTCCCAAGGTACATCCATTTAATCACTCTGCCGAGGTGTTGATGGTCGGTTCAAAATCCCTTACAGCCAATCATTCTCGTCAATTCCCTAAAGAGACTGTTGAAACAAGCATCAAATCATAACCCAGGAATATTTGTTTTGCACTCCTTTGCCAACTCGCGGTGCACTAGCGAGAAATCCAAAGGAGAGCCAACCACCATGATTACCCTCCGAGAAATCAAATGATTGGGATAGCATGATGACAACGATAGAAGGCCGTAACAGTTCAACCCAAGTGCAAACTTACCCAAACTTAAATCCATTTAACCAATCACAGAGGAGAATACATCTAGAAATAAGAAATTTGAGCAATAGATCAGTGCACCACCTTACGAAAAATTACTAAAAGAGCAGAAAAAAAAAAAAATAAGAAAAACAACACCTTAACACGGTGGTTTAATCCTTCTCGTCGTCCCTCGCAGTTGAGTTAACTTAACTGTTGCACCATTATGTGTCTAACCCCGGCACATTGCGCGTAGGGATTAAGTTAACATGGTTTCAGATAGATGTTTGTCTTAGGGCCCAGTTATAGCTATCATTGGAAACCATCATTGAAAAAGTTAGATGTTGAATTTGACACCTTTCGAAAGTTTAATCATTGAATATTTTAATGCAGAAATATAGCTTCCGACTTCAAAATTATTTCTCCCCCAAAAAAAATTCATTTTGACCCATATCTTCCCCATAGCGTAACTTTTAATTTTTTCAATGATCATTGGTAAGGTAGTTCATCATTGAAAAAATAAAAGTCATTTTATGAGAAAAATTGTGCCAAATTGAATTTTGTTTTACCTAGAAATAATTGTTAAGTCAATAAGCTTTACTTTAGCATCAAAATAATCATTTACTTTTTCTTCAGAATCTCTCAAAATTGACAATTAGTATTTTCAATGATGGGTTTCAATGATAGCTATAACTGGCCCCTTATCTAAATAACCAGGGGCGGATCAGTTAAGTTTGTCACCAAGGCATCACATTAGAAAAAAATTGTAATTGAAAAGTTCAAATTGGGATTTTAATCAGACGTGCAATTTATGTAATTGTCTTAGTTGGTTTTTCGTTAGTTTTGCATTTTTTAATCGCGGGTAAACTTATAGTTGACTGTTTCTATGCTGCGTATGTCAAAACAGGACAGCTGTTTTGGCACTGAGTGAAACTCAGATATGTGAAAATTCTGATCATTTGGAATTTTATTTATAATGGGCCTTAAAATTCATGTGGTTAAAATTGACTTGTCTCTTACCCCTGATCCTGATAAAAACACTTTTACAGCCGTATTTATTAGATTTCACTTGTACTCGGTTCAACCTCGGAATAGTAAAACCGAGTCGAAGCACTTACTCCGGGCTTACGACACGTCAAACTTATTCATATTTATAAAATATTTTTTCAGCCATTTTAGTTACGCCGGCCTTATGTCAAATATTCAATCAAAAAAATCAGCAATCTAAAACTCTTGTTATTATAAACGTTAACAAACCTCATCTGATTTCCATTATTATTCGTTTTAGTTGCTTAGTTATTGTAGTACAGTCAACGAAGGAATTTTGCTTGCCAAAAATAGTGCTCTCTGGATTATTTTTGTATATGGTTGGGGCTACCCCCAGCTATAACAGACACAAAGTCCCCAGCCCAGGGCCGCAAGCTAAACTCAGGAGAGGGGTTTAAGGTACCCCTTTTTAGATTTTCGTGAATATTAGCACAACCTAGCATTTTAGCGGAAAAGTCTATACTAAAAAGTTAGAGACGATGAAATTGTCTTTAAGAAAAGTGATGCTCATATTTTTGCTAGGGTCAATAATAAGGGGATGCGGGGGCTGAAAAGTGAACAAATCTGACAAAAAGTGTTATTGTCTTAGATATTGAATGTTTTCTGACCAATGTACTTGGAAAAAACAAAAATGTAAATACACATTCATTCACTGTTATTTCATAATTTCGTGAGGCTGAGAGTGGAGTTATAATTTCCTTTGTTTTCTATAGATCCGAAACTATACGAAAAAGTTAATGAATACTAAATTAGGCAAAATTTAACTAGCAAGAGTTGTTTTTATACGACGCCAAAAACTGATGACGTTTTTTTTAAAGGAACACAATACAAAATTTGTTTGCCATAAAAGGGGGTTCTTTCTCCTCCCGTTTAGAGAGGAGGGGCATTTTTTTCAAAATAATTTTAAAAAACAACGGCAACACTTACAACAAAAATATGTACCTTTTTTTAAAGCCAGAACTCCGTTCTTTCATTTTATTTTTAAATCAAGTTATTGATATCCATTGTTTTTGTAAAAATAACTTTCAAACTCAAAATTTAAAAAACAAAAAATTGCAATTGATTTTCTTTTTTAAATTGGGAAATAATATGCTGAATTGGCTTTTATGGTTCACTACCCCTAACAACTCTTTATTTAAAACTGAAAACCAAATGGTTCTATGTCTTCTAGTTTTTGAGAAAATTGAAAGTTGCGACGACAATTTTTTTGATTTTTTTTGTATAATTTTTATTTTTATTATAGTGTTTAGTATGTGAAGTAGTGTTTCTTTGAGCTTAAGGTTAAAGAATGAATAAATTCTTTTTACCTGCGAAGCAAGCCACCCGAGGTACTGTGTGAGTGGTTGAGCTGACCCTTAGGTACAACATATTCAAAGTTCCCAGCCCAGATGCGAGCTTTAGGCAGGAGAGGGGAGGGTAAAGGTCCCCTTTTGTAGTTTTTCTGCAATATTTGGAAAACTAAGCGTAATAAAGGCAAAGTCAATGTGACAAAGTAAAAGAAAATTAATTTCCCTATAATTAAAAGTTATGTTCATAGTATTATAAAAGTAAACTTATAAACAAACATTAAGTAGTAGTCCGTAGCGTAATGGGTAGTGCGTTCAACTGTCACGCTGGAGGTCTGGGTTCGCTTCCCAGCCTCGTCCACCTAAAAAACTAAAAAGTTTTTTTCAGGGCTACTGCCTCTTGCGAGGAATTGACAAATCCTCCAAGAGTATCACTTGTCACGAATAAGTGCTTCTCGTCTAGCCGTTCGGATTCGGCATAAAGTTGAAGGTCCCTTCCATTCCTGTCGATAGGCGCACACAGGAATGGTTGCGAGTTGTTAGTCACTAGGCCCTGGCTCTTCATGAGCCGTTGTTTCACCCGATTTATTTATTTTATTTTTTTAAACAAACATTAAATTTCTAAGGAAATAAAATGTTTTTTTTTTTTATTATTTTCTCTCGCATCTCTATTGCTTCCAGTCAAACTATGAGAATATCTTTTATTTGTAGGAAATTCACTTTGTCACATTGGCTTTGCCAATTAGTTTACCAAATATTGCAGAAAAACTACAAAAAGGGACCTTTACCCCCCTCTCCGCCTTAAAGCTTGCAGCCCTGTTACTTTGAGTATGATGGACCTTAGGGTCAGCTTTACCACTCACACAGTACCTCGGGTGGGTTGCTTTGCAGGTAAATAGAATTTATTCATTCTTTTTCCTTAAGCTCAAAGAAACACTACTATCACATACTAAACACTATAATAAAAATTAAATTATACAAAAAAAAAATCAAAAAAATTTTGGTCGCAACTTTCAATTTTCTCGAAAACTAGGAGACATATAACCCTTTGGTTTTCAGTTTTCAATAAAGAGTTGTTAAGGGTAGTGAACCACAAAAACCAAATTTTTTGTTACAACATAACAGGACTGAAAAACAAATTTACAATGCCTGATTTTTGTAATCTTTTTGCGAAATACGATATATTTATTCTTTTCGAAACATTTTTAGAAGACGGGAAAGAACTGCAGTATTTGAAATATTTAAAAAAATTTAGTATAAAATGTATACCTGCTATTAGGAATAATAGGCTTGGAAGAGCAAGTGGTGGTATAATGTATGGTATAAAAAATACTTTCATAGATAACAATATTTACTTTAAAAATAGTGCGAACAACATAATTATAACCATCACTTATAACAAAAAACATTTTCAAATTCTTCCTATTTATTTAAATTATAATGAATGAAGTTTAAAATATAATGAACTCTATAACTTTCTAATTACCAACAACCATGAACATTTAATGATTATCGGGGATTTGAATGGTCGTATAAGTGATTTTCAGAACTCAGTCTTCCTGAACAATTGTCACTTCTCATACGAAAGAAAATCCTTAGCCAACTGTCAGAATCAAAATAGAAAATTTTTATTGGAACTGATAGAAGACTTTGGTTTTTTTGTTTTAAATGGAACTTCTTATAGTGACTCAAACGGAAATTATACATTCGTCTCTGCCCAGGGTTGTTTAGTGATAAGCTACAATTGTCTCATCTGCCGATCTGCAACCCATCGTGAGTGGACGTGTGCGAGAGAAATACCGTGCCTAATACCCCCAACAATAATATTATAAATACAATTTTTATCCCTCACCAAAATAAAATTAAAAAAAAAAAAAAAAAAAAAAAAACAGCCCATGACATAAAAATAATAAAACAAAAATAACTAAATTGCCCATACGAACCGCACCGCGAATAATAAAATCAATAGCCCTTATCTATTTAAAATTTAATATCAAACAAACAAAAAAAATTAGTGCAAGTGCCAGTGCGTGCAAAAAACAACAACAAAAAATGCACCCAAGCTTGAACATGATGATGTTCAAACCACAAACAGCACAGCGGTAAATTTCCCTATCTCTCCTTCCCACATCACTCACAGTGCTTTGGCTTCGTCATTATATGTAGTGTGTGCAAATTCATACAATGCTCGTAATCGACTAAGCCAAAGCATATCAGATAAATTGCTGTTATTGATTTTGTGTATCCAGGGGCGGATCAGTACACTGCTTTTTTAGGCATAACACTAGTAGTATTGTACTGTGAAGTCATTGGGGGCCCAAACTTGATATCAGCATAGATAACTGTCTGATTTGTTTTTTTATGTCTGTTTATTGTAATGGTGGGTGAATTAAGGGTTGACTACAGCAACATTCGGGGACTGAGGCAGAATATTTGTGCTGCATATGTCCATACTGTGAAAAACAGGCCAGCTGTTTTGGCACTAAGTGAAACCCAGGTAGGGGAAAATACCGATCACTCGGAATTCAGCCTACATGGTTATAGCTTAGTGCCTCTATTTTTTCCACATCATGGTCTCGCCGTGTATGTTCGACATGATGTTGCTTATCAGCTTCAACCACAATATGGTTCATGTTTGAATACGCACTTTAATTTCATGTGGTTTAAATTCACCATCCATAAGCGCATCATCCATACTTGTTTTATTTATCGTAGTCCTAGTTTGGATAGTAATTCGACTTCCAACGAATTCGATGCACTATCCGACTCCATCCAGAGAATTATTTCCCATTTTCCGCACAGTGAAATCGTTGTTACGGGCGATTTCAATGTACATAATTCTTCGTGGCTACGCTATTCGGGTCAGACAACACCCGAAGGAAGGTATGTCGAGATTTTTGCTGAGATAAACAACCTAACTCAGCTGGTCGACGAGCCTACTCGGATTCCTGACGTTGCAGGTCAATCCGCCAACACTCTAGATTTGTTTCTTACAGCTGACCCTGATAAATACACTATAAGTGTATTATCGCCTCTAAGCACATCAGACCATTGTGTCATATCTGCGAATTTCTTGTGCCACCAAAACACAGTTAAAGAAAAAACTCCCAAGAGAACCGTTTGGCAGTACGAGAAAGCCAACTGGGACGGTCTCAATGTTTTCTTCAGGAACTTTAACTGGTCACTATGCTTCCTCGATAGTGACGTAGATTCCAGTGCAGATATGATTACAAACTTAATTCTTTGTGGAATGAGAAAATTTATCCCGAATAGGGTGAAATCTATCAAACCCAAAGAAAACTCATGGTTTGATTCGAGCTGTAAGGAGGTTATTAGGGTTAGAGAAGTAAGCTTCCGAAGTTATAAAGCCAACCCTACTGAGGAAAACCGGAAAAAGTTTCAACAAGCTAGAAAGACCTGTAACGTTCATATTCGAAGAACTAAATTTTTACATGATCAAAAGTTACGGCAAAAAATACTACAATGTCCCAAAGGTAGTAAAAATTTTTGGTCATTTGTAAAAAACATACGAAACACCACCTCGTCCTCGGTTCCAACGCTCGTCTTCAATGATACTCCTTTTGTCAGCTCGCAAGATAAAGCCAATTTGCTTGCAGCACAGTTTGCTGTTAATTCGACGCTGCCAGAAAGTTTTATGACTCCTCCTGTACTTGAGAGCGTAAATGATTTTATGGGACAAATCTTCTTTCGCACTCGTGCAGTTGCTAGAGTTCTAAAAGATCTCGACGTTCACAAATCCGCTGGCCCGGATAGTATCCCTCCCATTGTTCTGAAGAGGTGTTCTTCAACGCTGGCAAAACCACTGCGTAAGCTTTTTCATCTGTCCTACTCTACTGGTCTCTTTCCGAGTGGATGGAAAACAGCATTTGTCCAGCCTGTCCCTAAAAAAGGCGTGTCTTCTTCCCCCTCCAACTATCGGCCAATTGCGCTTACGTCCCTTCTTTCCAAGGTCATGGAAACGCTGATTAATTTTCAGCTAAAGAAATATCTCGAAGAACGAAAGCTTCTTAATGACCGGCAGTACGGCTTTCGTAGCAATAGGTCCACTGGTGATCTGATGGTATATCTCACCGAACAGTGGCACAAATCTTTACATCGTTTTGGAGAAAATAAGATTATTGCGCTTGATATTTCTAAAGCATTTGATAGAGTTTGGCATCAAGCTCTCTTATCGAAAATGCGTGCATTTGGTATCGATGAATCTCTTCTTCGTTGGATTAGAAATTACCTTTCTGACCGTTCAATACAAGTTGTATTGGATGGTTTCAAGTCTGAAATTCACAAAATAAATGCTGGTGTGCCCCAGGGCTCCGTTCTGTCTCCGACTCTCTTCCTTATATTCATAAACGATCTTTTATCTGAAACTTCTAATCCATTAAATTGTTTCGCTGACGACAGTACCCTCAGCTTTTCATATTCGTTCTTAGATTCACATCCATGTCCTTCGGATGTGGAACTTGAACGGCAGCGTATGATAAGCTCATTAAATTCTGATCTCGACAGCATTGTCCAATGGGGAATAAAAAATCGTGTAGAATTTAATGCTTCAAAAACTCAATGCTGTCTACTGTCGTTAAAACAAAACCCACCCCCCATGCCACTATCCATGAGTGGCACTTGCATTGAGGAAACCGAAAAGCTTTCAGTCCTCGGTATGTGTGTCACAGACCACCTTTTATGGAACGACCACATATTCGACATCGCCAAAAATGCTGCTAAGTGTTTAGGTTTTCTCCGTCGATGCAAGAAATTTGTCTCCCCTTCTGATCTGGCTGTGATCTACAAAGCCTTTATTCGTCCAAAACTTGAGTATAACTCTCACATTTGGGCAGATGCTCCAATAACCCACTTGAGTTTATTGGATAGAATTGAAAAGAGAGCTCTTAAAATGATAGGTGAAAGAACTATAACGGAAACATTCTCATCTCTTGAGCACCATCGAAATGTTTCATGTCTTTCGTTATTTTACCGTTATTTCCATAAACAATGCTCTAGTGAAATAGCCAGTTGCATTCCTCCCCTTAAACAATTCAACCGTAATACTCGCGCTTCTAGGAATGCCCATCAGTTTACCCTTGAGCCCAATTTCGGACGTACTGTTAAGTACAGAGATTCTTTCTTTAGTCGCACTTCTCGAATGTGGAATGCTCTACCCAGCTCAATTTTCCCCTCCCATTGTGATCTACAGACGTTCAAAACCAATGTGCATCGGTATCTCCTTTTAAATCCCATCCAATCTACCTAATCGCTCGTGCTGTGTATATCATCTTAAGGGTAGTCACAACCCCTTTTGCACGCGCTTAATATAAAAAAAAAAAAAAAAAAAATAAAAGGCTTACCATAGTTGAAGACTTTGAGGTTTTTCCAGCTAATTTCTCGTCGCACCTCCCCATTATTGCTATGTATGAATTTGATAAAGCGTTTATGAGCGCACAACAAACCGATAATGATACGAAACTGAAATGGAACGATAAGAAGGCAAATACGTACAGAACTAAACTTAACCCACAGCTACTAAACATGCCTAGTGTAACATCTGATACGATAGAAAACTTAACGAATTTAGTTTTTTTCAGTGTTGAAACAATCTGCGGATCGAACTTCTCACAACCGTAGAGAATCTTTTCAATCGCAGTGATACGACCAAGGATGTAAAAAAAGTAGGAACAAATCCTTCGCTCTCTTAAAACTTTACCGAAAAACAAATGGTGCAGTTTCTAAATCACTATTCATACAGTCAAATCAGGAATATAAAAGGCTATGCAATGTAAAAAAAGAATTATACCTTAAAAATCAGCCTCTAGTCTTGTGGAATGTAGGAAAACTGTACGCTTTTTAAGTGGCCAGAATAGTAGGGTGTCGTTCTCAATACACGCATATTTACTCGCGAATTATTTTGAAACCCTTCTTTTGCCTGACCCCAACTCAAACTCAATATGCTTTGCTTTTCCTAATGTTATCATTCCCGAACTGGATTCCAGCTTTACAATAATGGAACTAACAGGAGCTTTGAAGAAAATGAAAAATAACAAAGCATAGGGCTCGGATGGAATTCCAGTTAGTTTTATAAAAACGGTACCCCTGAATTTTTAGATTGCATCTTAGAACTCTTAAATAGAATATTAAGTGAAGAAATAATTCCCGAAAACTTTCAGTTGAGTAGAATTTCAGCCATTTTTAAGAAAGGTAACCGCGATCTTCCAGAAAATTATAGGGGTATCGCAGTATTTAACTTGCTAAGAAAAGAGTTTACACAAATACTCTTTGCAAGACTAATAAACTGGGTTGAGCAAAACAATATTATAAGTTATTTTCAGGCTGGCTTTCGAGCCAACTTTTCAACTATTGATCAAATCTTTGTTCTAAACACTACTGCTAGGCGTTTTATTGATACAAGGAAGTGCTTGTATGCGTTATTTGTTGACTTAAAAGCAGCTTCAACACGATTAATAGAAGTTCCTTGCTTTATAAACTATCAGTAATTGGTTTACCGATTAAGTTCATAAGAGTGTACGAAAAAATCCTTGAAAACATGACCGCTTTCGTACTGAACGGTACCAAAAAGTCAAGGGATTTCAAATGTGAAACAGATGTCCCTCAAGGATGTGTTTTAAGCCCTCTCATATTTGCTTTATTTATAAACGATGTCGAAATCGAAAACCACATACCTGGAGGCATCCTCTTTGGAGATGTATCTATAAAAGTTTTGCTTTACGCAGATGATCTAGTGATTTTATCAGACAATCCTTTCACTCTACAGCTTCAGATTTACAAGTAAAAACAGTTCTGTAATCTATGGGATCTTAAAATAAATACCACGAAATCAAAAATAATGGTATTCAGGTCTCAAACTAGGGGTGGAATCGGCTGAGGTGATTTGTGATAAATGATAGTCATTATAAACAAATTCCATCCGCGTAAGGTGACTATCACATATGACAATCAAACTTTAGTGATTAATTTCTGTGACAGCTATTTAGCTATCACTTTCATACAAATCTCTCTATATGAAGCTTTATATCTGCCTCTTCAAGAAATACATTTTTGTTCAATCAATGGACAAATATTTTTATTTCTAAAATGAATTTATGAAGATTTGTTTCCAAATTTAATTTACAGGAACTAAGCCAGCACATTATTCTGCTCACAGGAATAGCCAACAAATTTCTGCGCCCAGGTCTATACCAAATATTCTTAAGAGCATTGATATTGTAGTAGCCCGTAGCGTGATGGTTAGTGCGTTCGACTGTCACGCTAGAGGTCTGGGCTCGCTTCCCACCCTCGTCCACCTAAAAAACTAAAAAGTTTTTTTTTTCAGGGCTACTGCCTCTTACGAGGAATTGACAAATCCTCCAAGAGTATAACTTGTCATGAATAAGTGCTTCTCGTCTAGCCATTCGGATTGGGCACAAAATTGTAGGTCCCTTCCATTCCTGTCGACAGGCGCACACAGGAATGGTTGCGAATTGTTAGTCACTAGGCCCGAGCCGTTGTCACTAAGCACGAGCCGTTGTGCCACCCGATTTATTTATTTTTTATTGATGTTAACCTATTTCAGTGAACAATTGCAAATATCAAGATATTATAATTTTAATAAAATAAAGAACTACAATTTAATATTTGAAAAAAAGCAGATATTCAAAGCAAGGGTTTCCTTAAATCCGCCGAAAAACACCGGCGATGGTGTGTGTGAAACACTTGGAATCGAAACTCACTGATATTTCCAGATTATTTGCAATCCAACGAGTGCACAATTTTAAATGGTTTACTTGCAATTATTCACTGAATTTGGTTAATTTAAGCACTCTTGAATATTTATTGTTCTTTTAACTAAACTCTCCGACCGCGACAAAGAAAATCTTCAACTATTGACTTCTGAGAAATGTCAAATTTGTTCAGTATGTGTGCGATTCTCCCAAAGTGATGCCAACTTACGTAAATTTTTTTGTGATCACCTTACGAAGATGGAAAATCAAATCTTATCACATTTGATTGTCACAAATGTGATATACACAAATCACGTTACGCGATTCCACCCCATATCTATTTCTATTGGCTATACAAGGAACTGGACGCTGGATGGAGAGATAATTGAAGTTGTAGATGAATTCAAGTATCTTGGATATATATTACCATAATTTGAATCTTCGCCTACATATTAAAGATAAGACAAATGCTGCGAAATCTGCAATAAATACAATGTGGTCCTAATTCTTTGCCAACAAATCCTTGGATCCAGTATCAAAATTCAGAGTCTTTAACGCCACAGTGAATAGTTGTTTCTGTTACGGGAATGAGGTGTATGGGTATGAACAGTTGGAAGAAATTGAAAATATACAAAGGTATTTTTTCAAGCGAATATCTATCAACAAATACTCTACCTCAAATATTCCCGAAAAACTTAAAGGCAAATGCGGATTATATTGTCGAAGTAATGAAGAGATCTGACGAAAACCTGCAAAAACGCATCCTTATGATTGTTTTTAGATACGGTTATAGTCCTATCAAAAACTGGTATGATCTTCCTATAACACATAGCGTTGCAATTTCATTAACAGTGGACAATGAAGAAGAATTGAAAATGATTCAATGTACCAGCCAGTGTGTTGTTCGAGGGACAGAATCAATATCACGAAGTATTTACAAACAGCTTAATCTCAAACTTGGTGAAAAAAACTATTTTAGAGAAGAATTCACAGTATCTGTGATGAGTCTAATTTTTAAAGTTAGAACCGAAATGCTTGATTTGAATTATAGACCGCATAGAACAGATTTAAACCCTGTATGTTCACTATGCAACATTGATCAGAATGAGGATGTTTAACATTTTTTATCCAATCCAATCCTACAGGAAATCCGAAGACTTTATTTTTGCTCCAGTTTTCTTTCGTTAACTCATACGCTATGTCACACATGCAAAAAGTTTTCGAAATGAGTATTTGAGTATGTTTTAAGTTATTACCAAATTTGATTATAATTTTATTTTCGTTTTAGCCAAACTAAAAGCCATCACCCAAAATAAATATTTAAATGTGCAGTTCTTATTCCATTTTTATTTATACTTAATAAACTAAAAGTTCAAAATGTTCTTAATTTTTTTGTTTTGACTGAACTAAAAGTCACATATATTTATTATAAAACTATATTTTGAAACATAACTTGATTTTGATTAAAATTTAGCATCATAAAATTCTCGTTTTGCTACGAATATTATTCTGTGATTATTTATTAAACTTTTTTTAGTAAATTGATTTTGTTTGTTTTGACTCAACTTAAAGTCGCATTATTATAATATGTATTATCTTTGATTTTTAATGCTTTTGTATATACATTATGTACGAACATATATTTTTAAATTATTTATTTGAATAATTGTTTCCCTTTTGTCTGTTTGTATTGCTTTATTTTGAATTTTTCCGGCAGACGGTTTATCAAGCCATGCTTTTGTAAATTTTTAAATCAACAAATATTGTACTTTGTAATAATTGGAAAAAAAAATAAAGACATTATCTAATCTAAAAGCCAATTCAGCATCTCATTTCCCAATTTAAAAAAAAAAATCAAAAACTAAATTTTCAATTTTTTGTTTTTCAAATTTTGAGTTTGAAAGTTGTTTTTACAAAAACTATGAATATCATTAACTTAATTTAAAAATAAAATGGAAGAACGGAGTTCTGGCTTTCAAAAAAGGTAATTTTTGTTTTGTTGTTAGTGCTGCCGTTGTTTTTTGATATTATTTAAAAAAAATGCGCTTCCTTTCTAAACGGGGGGGGGGGGGAGAAAGAATCCCTTTTTATGGCAAAACATTTTGTATTGTGGTCCTTTCAAAAAGGGTAGTTATGTGGATTCAAGAGGACACGACACAAGCGTCCACAGGTTTTTCTCAAAACCCACCTCTGTCTACCAACTCCTACTCGCACCTCCTAGTGGTGAACATCGGGTGTCTAGTACCTTAGCTGGAGACGGGGTTTAAATCCCCATGAAAAGCTGTTGGGCACAGCCAACGAGAGAGGGGGGAGGAGTGTTCCCATTAAGGCACTTCTCCTTTCATCGAGGCGGCAGCGGACGAATTCTCCAGATGGAATCAACGTTGGCGTCTACAGTTCCAGTTAGGTTGAACTACTTAGTGAACATCTTATATGGGCTCCTACGACATATTTTTAGCTCAGGCCTATAAGAAACGGTTTATCCGGCTCCCTTCCCTTGGAGTTATACGAAAAGTTTGGTCCTCCGGGTCGGGGGTTGTGCTTCGGGGTAACTTCCCTAACACGTAAACAAAGGTTGTTCCGAAGCAACAACAAGCCTCGGATATGGAAGATTTTAAAGTTGACGACCCCAGCAAACGAAACAAGGACAATGAATTTCGGATCTGCACGTGGAACGTCATGTCCTTATACACTTATACACCGTCACGTCCTTACTTATACGCCGACTTCTCAGGAGGAAAAAGAGAGCACGAGAAGCGGGCGGTAGAGTCTATTGAGGGTTCCGTCGACCCGATCTAACCGAAGTGCGGCTGGCGATATCCAAACTTAAGCCGTACAAGGCTGCTGGTGCGGATGGCTTACAAGCCGAACTATTTAAATCAGCGGGAGATGAATTGGCTAGGAGCATACACCAGCTCATCTGCAAAATTTGGTCGGATGAAAGTATGCCCGATGAATGGAACCTCGGTATAGTGTGCCCCATCCATAAAAAGGGAGATGTTCTCAAATGTACCAACTACAGAGGAATTAGTCTCCTAAACGTCGCTTGTAAAAGCTTGTCGGCTATCCTGTGTCACCGCTTAAAACCTTTTGTCAATGATCTGATCGACCCCTATCAGTGTGGTTTTAGGCCAGATAAGTCAACCGTCGTTCAAATGTTCACACTCCGACAGATTTTAGAAAAATCCCGGGAATTCCAGATCGATACACACCACCTTTTTATCGATTTAAGAGTCGCGTATGATATAGGGAAAAGGGACGAATTATGCAGAGCCATGTCGAGTTTCGGCATCCCTGCCAAACTCGTCCGCCTGTGCAGGATGACGATGGAGAAATCTCGCTGCTCCGTTAAATTATTATCATGCAACCTATTCAACATCGTTCTTAAAGCCATTGTACGCAGCGCCATGTCCACACCAGCGGTTATTATTATTATTTAAAGTTTTATTTATTTTTTTTTTACATAATCAGCCCTATTGTGAGTTCCACGCGAAGGAAATTCCACCCGAAAAAAATCCTATTTCACTCTTCCCTTATTGTGAGTTTCGGGGGAAAAATGTTCCATGTTCGAAAAAATTCCCTTATTGGCAGCATTTTTTTCGTGTGAAACTTCATGTCATTTGCACTTCAAATTTTCATTTAATTTTTGCTGGCGAACGCGATAGGATTCAGGCGGAAAAGGAAAATGTAAGTTGTGTTCTTTTAGTCAAATAAAAGTAAACAAATGATTTTTTATTATAATTCAGGAACAAAACAACTAACAAAAACCAAACGAAATGTTGCTTAGTAATATTCAGCAAAACCCTGAATTTGCTAGGGGCTTTGTAAAGTAAAGTCGCGAAAAAGTGGCGGAATATTGGAAGCAGCTTACTTTGGAGCTGAACAGCGCAGGGCCACCAATTAAAAGTGAAAGCGAATGGAAGAAAGTGTGGAATGACCGAAAGCGATATGTGCGTCATAAAGCAGCAGCAAATAAAACGTATGAAAGAGGAACAGGAGGTGGACCAAATAAGACGAAGAAGCTATCACCTTCGGAAGAGGCTATTTTCCAAATAGTTGGTATGAAGGAAGCTGTAGAAGGAGTCGGCTCATCACATTCATTTGGATTGCTTGAATCCGAAATGATTTGCTAAGCCTACCTGGTCCCATTGCAGTGGGTTCACCTCCTGTTCCTGATCAATTTACTCAAGAAGTAACGGCCACACCACAAGATGAAAATGTGGAGCAATCTCATCGCTACAACAGAAAAAGGAAGTCTGCCAAAAGCACAAGCGAAGTCGTCGCAGAGGAGCTGGAGACCCAAAGAAAATTGTGTGCCGAAGTAAGTGCAGGAGTCAATAAAATGCGGGAGCACAACATTGAAGTGCAGAGCAGTATAAAGAAGTTGTACCGTTCAATGGACCGCCTCACTGACATACAAAAAGAAAGCTTGAAGGAACAAAAACGCCATAATGCCGAAATGGAAAATTTTCGACGTTCTGAGCTTGCAGCCATAATCGAGAAAAATCAAAAAATGTTAGATCTCGAAAAGCGCAAACTGGCAGTAATGGAGCTAAACTAATGGTGAGAAGCAAGCTGAAGAAGAACCACTCTGTGCATTTATTGACGGTAACCATAAGACTGTGACCTTAAGTGTGAATATTATTAGTTTTATAATAACCTGTGAATTACTTTTTTGTTTTTATTTTGTTACTTACCTACATACGTACCTAGATCATAAAACTTGAAATGCATTTTGTTTACTTATTTTTAATAAATATGCAAACTTTATTTTGGTTTGTTCGTTTTATTAGATTCAAAATTAAATAGAATTGGTGATGATTGTGCGAATGCGATGTCCTGCAGCAAGATATGTTGAACTTGCTTCAGTAGTTTGTAATTTTCAACTTCTGGATTGTGATCAACTTCTTCGTAAGGCACATTTAAGTCGCTACGGTAGTGGATGCATATGTTATGGAGCGCTGAACATACATTTATTATTTTAATAGCCTTCGCAGGTGTATAGTACAACTCTCTTGCTTTTAATAGGCAACGCCATCTGTTTTTAAGAACCCCATTGGTTCTTTCAAGAAGGAGTCGGCTCATCACATTCATTTGGATTGCTTGAATCCGAGGAATTTTTGCTAAGCCTACCTGGTCCCATTGCAGTGGGTTCACCTCCTGTTCCTGATCAATTTACTCAAGAACAAACGGCCACACCACAAGATGAAAATGTGGAGCAATCTCATCGCTACAACAGAAAAAGGAAGTCTGCCAAAAGCACAAGCGAAGTCGTCGCAGAGGAGCTGGAGACCCAAAGAAAACTGTGTGCCGAAGTAAGTGCAGGAGTCAATATAATGCGGGAGCACAACATTGAAGTGCAAAGCAGTATAAAGAAGTTGTACCGTTCAATGGACCGCCTCACTGACATACAAAAAGAAAGCTTGAAGGAACAAAAACGCCATAATGCCGAAATGGAAAATTTTCGACGTCCTGAGCTTGCAGCCATAATCGAGAAAAATCAAAAAATGTTAGATCTCGAAAAGCGCAAACTGGCAGTAATGGAGCGAAACTAATGGTGAGAAGCAAGCTGAAGAAGAACCACTCTGTGCATTTATTGACGGTAACCATAAGACTGTGACCTTAAAGGTTAGACCGCACACAACTGCAGCGGAACTACACTTCACGACGCGGCAAAACATTATTTGTATGAAATTGTATGAGCTATATCGCACTAAGCGGCAACTGAACTTCATACAATTTCATTTAAATTATTTTGAATCGCAGTTCCGCTGCAGTGCAGTTCCGCCTAGTGCGGTCTAACCTTAAGTGTGAATATTATTAGTTTTATAATAACCTGTGAATTACTTTTTTGTTTTTATTTTGTTACTTACCTACATACGTACCTAGATCATAAAACTTGAAATGCATTTTGTTTACTTATTTTTAATAAATATGCAAACTTTATTTTGGTTTGTTCGTTTTATTAGATTCAAAATTAAATAGAATTGGTGATGATTGTGCGAATGCGCTGTCTTGCAGCAAGATAGGTTGAACTTGCTTCAGTAGTTTGTAATTTTCAACTTCTGGATTGTGATCAACTTCTTCGTAAGGCACATTTAAGTCGCTACGGTAGTGGATGCATATGTTATGGAGCGCTGAACATACATTTATTATTTTAATAGCCTTCGCCGGTGTATAGTACAACTCTCTTGCTTTTAATAGGCAACGCCATCTGTTTTTAAGCACCCCATTGGTTCTTTCAATAATGTTTCGGGCACGTGAATGGACATCGTTAAATTTAGCTTCAGGTGAACCACTGTCAGGGGTTCTATATGGTGTTAAGAGCCACGGCTCTAAGGGATACCCAGCATCGCCTAGAAGAACAGTTTTTTTTTTAGATATAATTTCAAAGCCACTTTTGAATAACTACCTAACAGCCAAACGTTTTTGATATCCTGTAAATAGTCACGTTCCATTTTAGACCTTAGGTCACTCACATTTCAAATAAAGGAATCGTGACATGCTCCTGGGTGCGTAGCATCAATGAAACGGATTCTGAGCTCATTGTCACACACCTGCCCAACCATTTCTCAATTATTATTTTTAGAATTTTACTATATATGTGAATTAGACTTACAAGCTAAACATTTAAGCTACATGCTCCCTTTCGATTGTAAAATAAATGTTTATTAGCTGCCGGTGAAACGATATTAACATGCGTCCCATCTATGCAACCTATAACACCTGGTAGCTTGTATTTGGCATAAAATTGTTGAGTAATCTTTCGCTGCTCATCTATCGTTGGCCAAGTAATCCACACAGGGCAAAGCTTCTCTTCAAAAATACTCAACACTTCCGACAGAACAAGACTGAAAGAACTTTGCGCCAAACCAATTTCGTAGTCCTTACCTACTCCCTTTTGATATGCACCCTCTGCAAAAAAACGCAAACAAGCAGTCAGTTTAACCATAGGTGATATCGCAAACTTTTGTTTTGTTGGGGGCAAGGCAGTTGTTAGCACATCCAGAAGAAACTTAAATGCTGGTTTATTGAGTCTATAATACTGCTGAAATCTGAAAAATGCACATAAAATACACAAATATATACATAGAAAAGTATTTAATTCTTACAATGGTTCACGCAACTCCAAAGGATTAGAATGATTCCTTAGATTCCTCCGAATAGCTCGTTCTTCACGCCTCTCTCTTCCTCCATCAAAATATGCAATGCAATGCTTAACATTTTTCTTAAATATTTTGATTTTTTTGTTTGATTAATGTGAATTCGTTTGATCTGCATTCAACAATTTGACACTTCAACTTATGTTCCCTTCAAGCAAAATCACGGATCCAAATTTCTCGATTCACTTGGGACTCCAAAAAAAATGAGTGTCTCACACATATTAACAAATTTTCTGTGTACGCATGTAAAAAGAACGAGAATCGAGAGCATTTTTTTTAAGCACCGAGAAATAGAGAGAGCATAGGCGAAGTATACAATCATTTTGCCTTAATTTCCACCACTTTTTTTTAGTTCAGTTTTGTAGGTAGCGTGGCGAAGACGGTTTCATTTTTATCTCTGTTTTCTTGTTAAAACTTTGAAAAAATTTTTAATCAGAAATGCAAGTTTCTATTTATTAATTGTAAATTTATATTTGTGGAAATATGTCATGTTTATTAGTGCGAAATAATCTTTAGAAAACCTTTTATGAATGATAGATAAAAAAAACTCTTGCAATGAAAAAATTCTGTTTGTTTTATTTTTGTAGGCAATGGAAAAACTGGACTAGATGGGAAGTTTTTTTAGTACATTTGGGTTGGGTTTTGGGTATGCCTCGCCGTTTTAGATTCCATTTGGTTTCGGTTCTCCGAGTATGGTGAATTGAAAAACTCTCTCTCTCACAATACATTCACATAATGGCTCCGTGGTGATTCTAATTTCCATACTAATTTGAGCCACAAAACGCAGTTTTTCGATCCGTATTTGGATCCGAATGCGAAGTCGTCCATACGTTGTTTGATACGTTTGCGGACCGAAAACGAGCTCGCTTGCTTGAAGGGTTGTCCATACAAAAATAAAAAATTAGGTTTGTTCATTTTATAATCACAAGTCAACTCATGTTTCTAAATGGAGAGGGAAATTTTTTATATCCGGTTTTTTAATTAGTTTTTTTTTAAGATAAATCCATGGGGGTGGAATTCAAAGCATGTCATTGCACTAATTGGCCACAATTTTAACAGGTAACTGAATCGACACATCCGTTTTTTTACATTTTTTATTAAACATGAAATGAAGGTTTAGATTTCAGTATCTGTTTCTATCACAGAGAAGGGGAAATTTATTAAAAGGTCAGTTTTCTGAACACACATTTTTTTCGAACTGTCAGTTCTTATTCGAAGTGAGAATTTTATTCGCGTGAAACTCGCAATAGCTTTTAAAAGTCCGGGCGAACAAAACATTTTCGGGCGAAATATTTTCCGGGTGAAACAAACAATAGGGCTGAATAAGTTTACTTTTACTTGTCTATTTAATTTATTGAATTGAACAGTTTGATCATATTTTTAATCAATTGTTATTTAGTAAATTTAAGTTAAAAGTTTTCAGTTATTATGTATATATATATGTATGTATATTTCAATTACGTGAGCACATAAGCCTCCCCCAAGGATTTCCATACTGCTTTGTCTTTAGCAGCTCTTTCCCATCTGCTGTAATGTCGGTCAATGTCGTCTCTCCAACGTTTCATTTGCCTCCTAACATTGCGTCTGCCATCACGAGGTATCCATTCCGTGCTTCTTATAGTCCAGCGGTTGTCATGCATACGAGCTACATGACCTGCCCAGTTCCACTTCTGCTGCTTTGCCTTCTCTATAACGTCTATAAAGTTCGCCATACTTCTAACAACTTCGTTTCGGATACGCTGTCGTTTGGAGACTTTTATGATCGACCCTTCCATAGCTCTTTGTGTTATCAAGAGCTTTTGCTCTGATATGGCCGACATG
This sequence comes from Melangyna quadrimaculata, assembly GCA_949320155.1. NCBI lineage: Eukaryota > Metazoa > Arthropoda > Insecta > Diptera > Syrphidae > Melangyna > Melangyna quadrimaculata. The sequence continues at coordinate 107,730,450 of OX439485.1, read as the reverse complement.
CTCCATGTTTGAGACCTGTACGTCATTACTGGCAGGATAGATCCGTCAAAAAGATACTTTCTGGAAATTTAGCTGATATTCATATCGAAGATGTGCTTGTGTTTCCAAAATTGTTTCCAGCTGTTGGTTATTTTTCTTCCTATTTCTTTGTCTTCTCTATTTTCCGTGGCAATCGTTTGTCCAAGGTATATATAGTCATCAACATAATCTATTCTTCTTCCATTTACAAGGATACAACTTTTTTCGCCTCTGCTCATCAGCTTTGTTTTGTCGGCATTCATTTTGAGACCTACAGCTTTGCAATGACTTTGCAGCTCTGATATCATTCTTTCAAAGTCCTGACATGATGGTGCTAGTAAAACAATATCATCTGCACCAGCGGTACAATCTATCAAAAGTACGTTCAATTGCTTGCGTATGCGGATGACATAGACATTGTCGGCAGAACGAAGCGAGTTGTGGCAGGTGCATTTGCGAGCATTGAATCGGAGGCGGCTAGAATGGGATTGGCGGTTAATGAGGACAAGACTAAGTATATGCTGTCATCGAGAGAGGAATCTCAACATCGTCGACTCGGGCAAAATATCACGATGGACAGATATAACTTCGAAGTTGTCAAGGACTTTGTCTACCTAGGCTCCACTATTACATCGCAGAATGACATCAGTGCAGAGATCAAGCGAAGAATTACTCTTGCCAACCGCTGTTTCTTCGGTCTAAGAAGGCATTTAAAAAGTAAGGCCGTCTCTCAGAGAACCAAGGAGACTATACAAGACCCTAATCATCCCGGTTCTGCTTAATGGGTCAGAAGCATGGACAATGAAAGATTCGGATAAAAATCTGCTAGGGTGCTTTGAGAGGAAGATTCTTCGTGTGATTTTCGGTCCGGTGTGTATCGAAGGAGTATGGAGGAGAAGATTCAACGACGAGCTATACAGCGACGTTGACCTGGTTAAAAGGCTGAAAATACAGCGGCTGAGATGGCTGGGGCACGTGGAGCGTATGGACAGCAACGCACCTGCCCGACGAGTCTTCGAAACCAACCCCGATGGGGTACGCAGCAGAGGAAGAACCCTTAAAAGGTGGCGCAAACAAGTGGATGACGACATCAAAGCACTTGGTGTGCGCAACTGGAAGCGGCTAGCTAGGGACAGAGCTGGCTAGAGGTTTTTTTTCATAATTTCATCAGTTTATGGTGTCGTATGAAAACAACTCTTGCTAATTAAATTTTGCCTAATTTAGTATTCATCAACTTTTTCGTATAGTTTCGGATATATAGAAAACAAAGGAAATTATAACTCCACCCTCAGCCTCATGAAACTATGAAATAACAGTGAATGAATGTGTATTTACCATTTTTGTTTTTTCCAAGTACATTGGTCAGAAAACATTCAATATCTAAGACAATAACAGTTTTTTCAGATTTGTTGACTTTTCAACCCCCGGATCTCCCTCATTATTGACCCTAGCAGAAATATGAACATCACTTTTTTTATAGACAATTGTTTCGTCTCTAATTTTGTAGTGTAGACTTTTTCGCTAACTTGCTAGGTTGTGAAACTATTTACGAAAATCTAAAAAGGTGTACCTTTAACCCCCCCTCCTGAGTTTAGCTTGCGGCCCTGGGCTGGGGACTTTGGGCATGTTATACCTGGGAGTATCCCCTACCATAACCAAAAATAATCAAGAGAGCACTATTTTTTGCTTTTATTTTATCATTTTGAGTCTTCATTGACTGGGCGAATGGTAGAGTTATTTTAATTGTAGGCATATTTTGGTAAACAAAACTGAAAATAGATAACAAAAATAAAAGAAAACGTTCTGAAAAACTGGGTTAGTTCTCAAATGGTATGTACATTTGTAAATGTATATAATTTCCAGATTACAACAGATATAAATAAATATTTTTGTTCATGTTCATAGATATTTCTCCGAGTACTACGAGTAATCATCCCTCAGTGTCATAGGATCTAAACGAGTTTTGTACTGCTTTTGCAGTTTGCGTTTAAAGAATTTAAATGATGTATTAATATAAAATAAATATTCATTTTATCGTATTAACAAAAACGAAACAAATTGTTTGCACTCCTCTTTGTAAATTTCTGACGATGTCATGTCAAGATGACATTAAGATACTAAAACGGCTTTATTCCGGTTTTTAATCTCCTATGAACTAGTTTTAGCTTACTTCGCCTATATTGCTGGTATATTTTTTTTTTTTAAATAAGCTTTCCAGGTTGAGATGCGTTGTAAAGTCGGAGTAACTTTACTCTGTCCAAAACTATCTATGTAGACCTAAATGTTTCCGTCTGCGTAAGGTGACTGTCACCAGTTATAATCATATTTTTGTGACTATTTTTGGTGACAGCTATTTAGCTATCACTTTCACGTTAACTATTCAGGTATGCTATATTTTCTGCATTTTCAAGTGAAAGTGTCTTAAAGTCGGGGGGATGTCCATAGGACAACCCACCCTCATCTCCTTACCAGATGACAGGTATGCAGTTTTTGAGATAGTGTCCAAAGAAATAGTTTGCGCATGGGTTGCCTAAAAATAGTGGACCCTTCATAGGGTTGCCACGGTTTAAAGGTCAATTTTTGCGTTTATTAAATTATCTGATTGCGCTTGTGTGGTAAGCTATAAAGAAATAAAAAAAATATAATATGAAAGGAAATTTAATATTAAAATTTTCAAATAAGGAATTTTTTGAAATTTTAAATTTAAGTAGGGTAAATTAGGGTGAACGTATTATAAGGTCAAAATCTTATTTATTAGGATTTTTTGTATGAACTAAAATCATACAATGCAGTCACGCTGCGCAGACAACAATTCTCTTATTTTCTAAACGGTAAGTCATAGCGAAATGATTTTTTTTGCAATCGACAAATTTTATTGAATACATGATAGTTATACATGACAACAAAAATTGTCAAAAATATACAACTCGAGATATGAACGTTTGAAAGTCAAAAATGGCAAGATAGTTGTTTGAGAAAAAATGTACTTTAAATCAGTGTGACGTTCTTTTGAAATATATGGTAATAAAAGGATAATAGGTATTTGACTGCTATGTAATACCTTCGGTACAAGTATTCTATCCAGCATAACAGACCTTTTCACTAAGCCTACTTATTCCTTGGAAAGCTTAAAAAACATATCATATCTCGAGTTGTAAATGTATGACAATTTTTGTTGTCATGTATAACTTTCATGTATTCAATAAAATCTATCGATTGCAAAAAAAATCATTTCGCTGACTTACCGTTAAGAAAATAAGATTTTGACCTTTTAATACGTTCACCCTTATTTACCCTACTTAAATTTAAAATTTCAAAAAAGTCCCAATTTGAAAATTTTGATATTAAATTTCCTTTCACATTATATTGTTTTTATTTACCACATAAGCGCAATCAGATAATTGAATAAACGCAAAAACTGACCTTTAAACCGTGGCAACCCTATGAAGGGCTCCCTATTTTTTAGGCAACCCATGCACAAACTGTTTGTTTGGACACTATCTAAAAAACTGTATATTTCTCATCTGGTAAAGAGATGAGGGTAGGTCGTCCTATGGCCGTCTCCCCGACTGTTATATTTAAAACAAATTTATATTCAATGAATATCTAATTCCTTTTTTGTGACCTTTTTTTATTTCTTAATAAGATTTCCCTCTAGTCGGCTATAGGTCAGTTTTTGTTTTTTTTTTTTTTTTTTTAAACTTTCAAGTGACGATTCGTTTGTGATTACAACCTGCTTCAGACCTATAATTAAAAAATGTTAAAAATTTCTTTCTTGAAATACCTATAATTACTTATTGAGAATACTTAGAGCTTGGGTATTTAAAATTCTCTGTAAGATTTATTGATTATAGTTTGTTTTTTTTTAACATTTTTTAATCATAGGTCTGAAGAAGGTTGTAATCACAACCGAAACGTCACTTGAAAGTTTAAAACAACAAAAAAAAAAGAAAACCTGACTTAGGCGCCAGTTATAGCTTTCATTGAAATCCATCATTGAAACACAAATCAGTGAAACAGTGGAATATTTTCTGACAAGTCGGTTATAGCTATCATGAAATTTTCTTTCATTGAAAATTCCATTCCCCATACAAAAAACAACTTTGAGGTTAAAGTCGATCATTGAACAAAAAACTGACAGACGAGAACAGGAAGAGAAAGGAACGCATTTCATTGGAACGAATGTGTTCCACTTTTGGGAACAAAATATCAGCTGTTCATTGAAAACGATTTTCATCATTGAAAAATAAAAAATGATTTTATATGAAAGTTGTAAAGAAAACTAAACATTTTTTTCACTAAAAAAATTATATAACTGACAACCATCATTTTGGTACCAAAACGCCATCAGTTTTATTTGTTTAAGTGCATCAAAATTGAAAGACAAAATTTTCAATGATGATTTTCAACGAAAGCTATAACTGGCGCTTTAGAGGGAAATCTTATTTTCAATGCATATCTACCTATTTTTTTTTTCTAAAAGAGTATTAAAATACAATTTGTCATGAAAAAAACTGTATGTGCATATTTCTTACATACATATGAGTATTTATGTAGGAATAGTTTTATTAAATTATTATATCCAATGATGATCATATCTCCTAACAAATCTATTCAAAAGTTCATTGAATGGTCACGTCTTTTTATGAATTATTAAAATTAATTTATTTCAGTGAATAGTTGCCTAAATTAACACAAACAATTGTGATTTTATTCCAGAAAAAAACTAATCTTCAATAATGGGTACAGGGAATTCGAAGTTCGGGTTTTTTTAAATCAGCAGAGAAAACCATCCGCGACGGTTTCTTTTAATCACTTGAACTCGAAACTCATTTATATTTTTCTATATGATTTTAAATATTACCACCGCACAATTTTGTTTAATTTATTAACTTGCAACTACTCACTAAAATTGTTTAACTTCAACACTTTTGAATAATTTTGGTGACCGCAATAAAGAAAATTTTCAAATCGACTTGTGAGAAATGTCAAATCTTACTAGTATGTGTGCAAAACAGTGTTTTCTCTCAAAGTGAAACCAAACCCAGAAACCCATTATTGAATTTTCTTTTAAAATAAAGTTATTTTAATACTTTTTGAAGTATTAATTTATTATCTAAAAACTTTGAAAAAGAATATTCTACTATGTACTATGCCCAGTTTTTCAGTGACGTTGTGAGTTAAGCCAGAATGAGTTAACTCTTGAAAAAGATTTATCTACAGTTATATTAAGGAGCAGTTTTTAAGTGGGGATGAATGCGGTTAGACTTAAAAAACAAGAAAAATAAAGTATCAAAAGATTTGTGGAGTTAATCCAGAGTTAACTCACCAAATTTGGTGAGTTAACTCTGGTTTTACTTTAACGCCACACTGAAAAACTGGTCCTTAGTAGAAATAGGACATTTTGAGCAAATTTATTTTTCAAAATTTTGAGTTTTTTAAGTTAATTTTTCAAAAACTATCTATTATAATAACTTTATTTAAAAAGAAAATTCAAGAATGGGTTTCTGGGTTTAAGATAAGCATCATCATCGCATCATCATTTTTGATTTTTTTTTTCAAACTCTGTTAGAATGTTTTTAAGGGCTTTAAAGAAGGAAATCCAGTGTCATTTAATTTGTGATGCATCACCCTCCCCTCTGTCACCCTTGAAACATTTTAAATTAGTAATTTCTTCTTCTTCTCCATTTGACCGGCGCACATAGGGGTATTTGCCTCGAAAAACCGCTCAAAAATATTTTTTTGTTTTAAAGCTTATTTCTATCGAATTAAGGTATAAATAAGGTATTTTGGATAAATTTGGTTCATAATTTATTAATTTCTTCAATAAGGATGAAATGAATAGATGGAACTTAAAGTTATTCAGTGAACTCTTCCCAGGATTCTTCGTCATCAATACATTCCTCAGCTGTTTCTTCATCTTCACTACCATTAGATATTGTAGTATCATTAAAATTTGTGAATGTTTATGAATCAGGAATCCGGGAAATAAGCATTTCAAGGGCTTCTTTGGAAAATTGCTTAGATTTTTTAACAGGCAAAGATCTTAAACTGGTTATTAGAGGATCTGAACTTAAAAGTAACCTACAGATAGTATGAAAAATAGAATTATATATTATTCCCCACTTCTAATAAAGTTTTAAAAACCTGTTAAGTACATCCAAGTAGCACCTCGTCCTTGAAAACTTCCTTGCAAAATTTAACAGGTACAACCTGAAATGCTTATCCGTGCTTCTTCGGATAGCTGCCCAATAGGTAAAAGAGCATTTTGAATAACTTCCGGTCCATGTATAAGAATCTTGTGCATCGTTGGAGTCATGGGATGCCACGGATAAAGCTCAACATACAACTTTGCCGTATCTATTTCGAGTCCACTAGAAAGAACTTCTAATATGATTTTTAATCTAACTATGAGTTGCAAATCAAGACCAGTTATTTCAGCAACTAGTTCTGGATTGCTAAAAAGCCTTCGGCTTGTATTGCCATCATTAGTATTCCCGAAACCAGGTTTGGGTACATCAACGATGAGTCCGAATTTTGATTCAAACTTAAACTTTTCTTGTATATCAGTTTTCCTTTCCTTAAGAATAATTTTTTCTGAAAAAGTTCTTAGCCGCCATTTCTTCAACGGAATCTTGTAAGCAAGATGAAGAATGCTTTCAAAAAACCGTATCCTCGCTTGCAAAATTGACAATCCAAATTTTATCGCATCTTTATCAACTTCTTTTCTTCTAGAAAGATCATTAAAATCTTTTTAAGTCCACAAATATAACACTTCATTATAGAATTTGTGTTAGCTGCCGCGTTGCACACTTTTCCATCGACCATTGTAAAAGCTAACATGTGTTTTACATCCAATGTTCTATCGCCTTCTATCACTGTTTTGTTCAATCTACTTATCTTGGATTCAATATCAGCTATTTGACTGCGTAAGAGTGGCGAGGATGGCGTTGGATTTTGCCAAATAATTTTGTTGTTTGAACTACAAAACAAACGCAGGGGCACAAATGAACTTTGGAAGATATTAGCATCTGAATCGGAACTGCTTTCAAACTTTAGCTTGAATTGCGTTTGTTGCGAACCATCACATCCCCATTTTGATACAAGTTCTAAGGACCTGCACTCGTTTTCATTTAATGTTGCTAATACCTCATCCAAATACAACAATAAGCGTTCAGCTGTATGGTTTAATAGATTCTGCAAGTTAACTCCAGCCAAAGTTTCTGTTACAGTATATGACTCGGTGATTGGATAGTATTGTTTTTTTGCTTTTTGTAGAATACTATAGCGAGGAAAAAATTTTGTTGTCACTAGTTCTCACTACTTCATACTGTTTACGTGAAAGATTTGCTTCAACAAAAATAGAAAGAGCTTTAAGAGTGGATAATTTTTCACTTTGCCGTTGGAAACTAACGGACAAAGCTTTTTTATATCTCTTTGCCCTCCCAGGAGAGTCGATGATTTCTTTAAGTATTTTATAATTGTGATTGGAAGTGATTAAAAATAATCTTTCCGTCGGCTTTTTTTGGTCACTGTAGTTTTTGCAATGAAACAATTAAGTTACATTAGCTTTCCCGACGTTTCGGCAGGGGTTGCTGTCTTCTTCAGGGGAACTTTATTTGGACAACAAGAAAAAATATATTGTTTACATTATAATAACAATAATTGAAACAATAGAAAATACACTCACTTTAATAAAACTGTGTTTAAATTTAAACTGACATTTAAAATTATTGTATCTAATAATTGTAATATTATTTACAAAAGTAAAGAAATAACCACTTCATACGAAGTTTAGTCTATGGAATTTAAACAAGGAGTAAAGAAACTGAAAGAATACTGTGTTATGATGAGACAAGAGAACAATAGATAGCAGAGATGTTTTGGGTGTCTTGTTTTCTGTTCATGTTGTTGTTGTTGTTGATGATGTGTAATGTTTCTAGGGTGTATCGTTTCGAAACATGTTTCTCTGTCTGTAGGACTTTGACACCTTCAAAATCTGGAGAGTGGCCGTTTTCGATACTGTGGCTCGCCAGGGCTGTCTTTCCAGGATTGTTTGATTTGATATCCGATTTATGATTAGAAATTCGCTGTTTAAGAAATTGTTTTGTAGTTCCGATGTAACACTGGTTGCATGGTTCATTAGGTTTACCCTTACAATTTATTTTGTAAATGACATCAGTAACTTTATCCTTATCCGCTTTCGTTTTAAGTTTAGTGAAAAGGTGACTCAGAGTTTTATTTGATTTGAAGGCCAGGCGAACATCTGTTAGTTTTTGGTTTATCACTTCTTTAAAATTCTCAGTCAGTCTTGGGATGTAAACCATACTTTTGTAGTAACCATTATTCGGGTCTTTAGTGTCTTCGCTTGGAATTTTGCAATTTTGTTTCTGAAGTAGACCACGAATTATAGAATTTGGAAAACCATTGTCACTCAGGATTTTTTTGATTTTTTTCTCATTGGCAGAGTGAAATTGTTCGTCGCTGAGTGCGAAAACTTTACTGACGAGATTGGATGCAGTGTTCATAACTATGTGCCTCGCTTGGTTAGACCGAAAGTTGACTAATCTTCCCGATGCAGTATGTTTTTGGTGCCAGTCAAACAATAGACGGTTGTTTTCACGATGGATTTTTACGTCCAAAAATGCTATTGACCTGTTATGTTCCATTTCCACAGTGAACTGGATTTTCGGGTGGAATCCGTTAAGGATCAGCTGCACTTTTTCAATGTTGCGTTTGTCCATGACGGCAAAAATGTCATCTACATACTTAGCAACAAAAGTAGGCCTTTCTTCCATTCCACTAAAACATTCATCTAGTACGTGATCAAGTACTAAATCTGCAATCGTGGGTGACAAAGGGTTGCCCATAGGCATGCCAAAAATTTGTTTGAAAATGTCATCTTTAAATTGTAGATAGTTATTTTCCTTGAGGCAGAAATCAAGGATTTCAAGAAATTTGTTCAGATTAATTCTAGTGTTTTCACTAATTATTTCCCATTTCTTTTTTATAATGGTGATGGCTAGTTGTATGGGAATGTTTGTAAAAAGTGACACTGCATCATACGAAACTAAAACATCATTGTCTTTTAATTTTATTTTTTTAGCCTTCTCAACAAATTCAAATGAATTAATAACCGAGTAGCTTGATTTTGCCGTCGCGCACTGTAAAATTCTGCCAATAAACCTCGAAAGCTCATAACATGGTAGTTTCATTGATGACGTAATGGGACGCAGGGGCATGTTTGCTTTATGAATTTTTGGCAGTCCGTATATGGATGGAAGCTGCGATGTATACGTTGTCATCTTCGCCTTTTCCCTATCATCAATGCAATTGTTGTTGTTTAGCCATTTGACTAGATCGTTGTTGCGAGTTTGTAAAGTTGTTGTTGGGTTATTCCTTACCCGTCTGTAAGTATTGCGATCTGACAACAATTCAATCATCTTATCGTCATACTCCACACGCTCCATCGCCACGGTGACGTTACCTTTGTCAGCTGGTACAATAACAATGTTTTTGTGCTGCCTAAGAAAATGGATTGTTTGCTTATTTACATTAAGCAAATATTTGGCAAATCGATCATTTTGTTGGTGGCGTTGAAACGAGTGCAGCATGTTGCTATATTGTGCCCTCATAAGCTCTTGCTCTCTTTCATCTTGCACACTTCGAATTATTTCTTCTCCATCAGCTATCAATTGAAAAAGAGGAAAGCTATGTTTATCCACTGGGAGTGCAAATTTCTTGCCCAACGATAAAAGCCATTTGACCTCTAAAGGGAATTCAATGTTAGTGCGATTTTCAAACCATTTTTCATGCATTTCTATATTGAATTCCTTCCAAAGCGATGATTTTAGGGTGAATTTTATGTGCGTTCGATTGTTGTTTTTTATTATATGTGTCTTTAAACATCTGTTTTTGTTTTGTTGTGAATTGTTTGTATTCGTTTTGGGATAAGTTCTCTTTGATATGTTGGTCGTGAAGGCGAATTAAATTGTTAGTGCGCTTGACCTTATGGTGCATCTCTGTTATTTCTACGTTGAGAACTTTTTGATGGAATTTAAGTTCGATTTTTTCATAAACATTTATCGATTCTTTATTAGAAAGGAGTTGTTTTGTGCTATTTGTGGACTTTTTTAAATGGTTAGGAATAAGTCCGGTTTGTCGGCATATTAGTAGGAATTTTAAGTTCTGTTTTTGTAAAGCTAAAGTTTTTTGTGAATTGCTGTATTGTTTTAAATTGTCACACACTTGTAAACCATATTTGTATTTAATGTGTTGGTAGTAGTTCTTCATTTTGATGGATTGTTGATTCTGCTCGGCTAGCCGTCCGATGATTATACTAAAAATGATTTATTGACCAATTTGGAATTAATAATTGTGATTGGAAGTGATTAAAAATAATCTTTCCGTCGGCTTTTTTTGGTCACTGTAGTTTTTGCAATGAAACAATTAAGTTACATTAGCTTTCCCGACGTTTCGGCAGGGGTTGCTGCCTTCTTCAGGGGAACTTTATTTGGACAACAAGAAAAAATATATTGTTTACATTATAATAACAATAATTGAAACAATACAAAATACACTCACTTTAATAAAACTGTGTTTAAATTTAAACTGACATTTAAAATTATTGTATCTAATAATTGTAATATTATTTACAAAAGTAAAGAAATAACCACTTCATACGAAGTTTAGTCTATGGAATTTAAACAAGGAGTAAAGAAACTGAAAGAATACTGTGTTATGATGAGACAAGAGAACAATAGATGGCAGAGATGTTTTGGGTGTCTTGTTTTCTGTTCATGTTGTTGTTGTTGTTGATGATGTGTAATGTTTCTAGGGTGTATCGTTTCGAAACATGTTTCTCTGTCTGTAGGACTTTGACACCTTCAAAATCTGGAGAGTGGCCGTTTTCGATACTTTGGCTCGCCAGGGCTGTCTTTCCAGGATTGTTTGATTTGATATCCGATTTATGATTAGAAATTCGCTGTTTAAGAAATTGTTTTGTAGTTCCGATGTAACACTGGTTGCATGGTTCATTAGGTTTACCCTTACAATTTATTTTGTAAATGACATCAGTAACTTTATCCTTATCCGCTTTCGTTTTAAGTTTAGTGAAAAGGTGACTCAGAGTTTTATTTGATTTGAAGGCCAGGCGAACATCTGTTAGTTTTTGGTTTATCACTTCTTTAAAATTCTCAGTCAGTCTTGGGATGTAAACCATACTTTTGTAGTAACCATTATTCGGGTCTTTAGTGTCTTCGTTTGGAATTTTGCAATTTTGTTTCTGAAGTAGACCACGAATTATAGAATTTGGAAAACCATTGTCACTCAGGATTTTTTTGATTTTTTTCTCATTGGCAGAGTGAAATTGTTCGTCGCTGAGTGCGAAAACTTTACTGACGAGATTGGATGCAGTGTTCATAACTATGTGCCTCGCTTGGTTAGACCGAAAGTTGACTAATCTTCCCGATGCAGTATGTTTTTGGTGCCAGTCAAACAATAGACGGTTGTTTTCACGATGGATTTTTACGTCCAAAAATGCTATTGACCTGTTATGTTCCATTTCCACAGTGAACTGGATTTTCGGGTGGAATCCGTTAAGGATCAGCTGCACTTTTTCGATGTTGGCGTTTGTCCATCACGGCAAAATGTCATCTACATACTTAGCAACAAAAGTAGGCCTTTCTTCCATTCCACTAAAACATTCATCTAGTGCGTGATCAAGTACTAATCTGCAATCGTGGGTGACAAAGGTTGCCCATAGGCATGCCAAAAATTTGTTTGAAAATGTCATCTTTAAATTGTAGATAGTTATTTTCCTTGAGGCAGAAATCAAGGATTTCAAGAAATTTGTTCAGATTAATTCTAGTGTTTTCACTAATTATTTCCCATTTCTTTTTTATAATGGTGATGGCTAGTTGTATGGGAATGTTTGTAAAAAGTGACACTGCATCATACGAAACTAAAACATCATTGTCTTTTAATTTTATTTTTTTAGCCTTCTCACAACAAATTCAAATGAATAATAACCGAGTAGCTTGATTTTGCCGTCGCGCACTGTAAAATTCTGCCAATAAACCTCGAAAGCTCATAACATGGTAGTTTCATTGATGACGTAATGGGACGCAGGGGTATGTTTGCTTTATGAATTTTTGGCAGTCCGTATATGGATGGAAGCTGCGATGTATACGTTGTCATCTTCGCCTTTTCCCTATCATCAATGCAATTGTTGTTGTTTAGCCATTTGACTAGATCGTTGTTGCGAGTTTGTAAAGTTGTTGTTGGGTTATTCCTTACCCGTCTGTAAGTATTGCGATCTGACAACAATTCAATCATCTTATCGTCATACTCCACACGCTCCATCGCCACGGTGACGTTACCTTTGTCAGCTGGTGTGGCGTTGAAACGAGTGCAGCATGTTGCTTATATTGTGCCCTCATAAGCTCTTGCTCTCTTTCGTCTTGCACACTTCGAATTATTTCTTCTCCATCAGCTATCAATTGAAAAAGAGGAAAGCTATGTTTATCCACTGGAGTGCAAATTTCTTGCCCAACGATAAAAGCCATTTGACCTCTAAAGGGAATTCAATGTTAGTGCGATTTTCAACCATTTTCATGCATTTCTATATTGAATTCCTTCCAAAGCGATGATTTAGGGTGTCAATTTTATGTGCGTTCGATTGTTGTTTTTTATTATATGTGTCTTTAAACATCTGTTTTTGTTTTGTTGTGAATTTGTTTGTATTCGTTTTGGGATAAGTTCTCTTTGATATGTTGGTCGTGAAGGCGAATTAAATTGTTTGTGCGCTTGACCTTATGGTGCATCTCTGTTATTTCTACGTTGAGAACTTTTTGATGGAATTTAAGTTCGATTTTTCGATAACATTTATCGATTCTTTATTAGAAAGGAGTTGTTTTGTGCTATTTGTGGACTTTTTTAAATGGTTAGGAATAAGTCCGGTTTGTCGGCATATTAGTAGGAATTTTAAGTTCTGTTTTTGTAAAGCTAAAGTTTTTGTGAATTGCTGTATTGTTTTAAATTGTCACACACTTGTAAACCATATTTGTATTTAATGTGTTGGTAGTAGTTCTTCATTTTGATGGATTGTTGATTCTGCTCGGCTAGCCGTCCGATGATTATACTAAAAATGATTTATTGACCAATTTGGAATTAATAATTGTGATTGGAAGTGATTAAAAATAATCTTTCCGTCGGCTTTTTTTGGTCACTGTAGTTTTTGCAATGAAACAATTAAGTTAAATTAGCTTTCCCGACGTTTCGGCAGGGGTTGCTGCCTTCTTCAGGGGAACTTTATTTGGACAACAAGAAAAAATATATTGTTTACATTATAATAACAATAATTGAAACAATACAAAATACACTCACTTTAATAAAACTGTGTTTAAATTTAAACTGACATTTAAAATTATTGTATCTAATAATTGTAATATTATTTACAAAAGTAAAGAAATAACCACTTCATACGAAGTTTAGTCTATGGAATTTAACCAAGGAGTAAAGAAACTGAAAGAATACTGTGTTATGATGAGACAAGAGAACAATAGATGGCAGAGATGTTTTGGGTGTCTTGTTTTCTGTTCATGTTGTTGTTGTTGTTGATGATGTGTAATGTTTGTAGGGTGTATCGTTTCGAAACATGTTTCTCTGTCTGTAGGACTTTGACACCTTCAAAATCTGGAGAGTGGCCGTTTTCGATACTGTGGCTCGCCAGGGCTGTCTTTCCAGGATTGTTTGATTTGATATCCGATTTATGATTAGAAATTCGCTGTTTAAGAAATTGTTTTGTAGTTCCGATGTAACACTGGTTGCATGGTTCATTAAGTTTACCCTTACAATTTATTTTGTAAATGACATCAGTAACTTTATCCTTATCCGCTTTCGTTTTAAGTTTAGTGAAAAGGTGACTCAGAGTTTTATTTGATTTGAAGGCCAGGCGAACATCTGTTAGTTTTTGGTTTATCACTTCTTTAAAATTCTCAGTCAGTCTTGGGATGTAAACCATACTTTTGTAGTAACCATTATTCGGGTCTTTAGTGTCTTCGCTTGGAATTTTGCAATTTTGTTTCTGAAGTAGACCACGAATTATAGAATTTGGAAAACCATTGTCACTCAGGATTTTTTTGATTTTTTTCTCATTGGCAGAGTGAAATTGTTCGTCGCTGAGTGCGAAAACTTTACTGACGAGATTGGATGCAGTGTTCATAACTATGTGCCTCGCTTGGTTAGACCGAAAGTTGACTAATCTTCCCGATGCAGTATGTTTTTGGTGCCAGTCAAACAATAGACGGTTGTTTTCACGATGGATTTTTACGTCCAAAAATGCTATTGACCTGTTATGTTCCATTTCCACAGTGAACTGGATTTTCGGGTGGAATCCGTTAAGGATCAGCTGCACTTTTTCAATGTTGCGTTTGTCCATCACGGCAAAAATGTCATCTACATACTTAGCAACAAAAGTAGGCCTTTCTTCCATTCCACTAAAACATTCATCTAGTGCGTGATCAAGTACTAAATCTGCAATCGTGGGTGACAAAGGGTTGCCCATAGGCATGCCAAAAATTTGTTTGAAAATGTCATCTTTAAATTGTAGATAGTTATTTTCCTTGAGGCAGAAATCAAGGATTTCAAGAAATTTGTTCAGATTAATTCTAGTGTTTTCACTAATTATTTCCCATTTCTTTTTTATAATGGTGATGGCTAGTTGTATGGGAATGTTTGTAAAAAGTGACACTGCATCATACGAAACTAAAACATCATTGTCTTTTAATTTTATTTTTTTAGCCTTCTCAACAAATTCAAATGAATTAATAACCGAGTAGCTTGATTTTGCCGTCGCGCACTGTAAAAGTCTGCCAATAAACCTCGAAAGCTCATAACATGGTAGTTTCATTGATGACGTAATGGGACGCAGGGGCATGTTTGCTTTATGAATTTTTGGCAGTCCGTATATGGATGGAAGCTGCGATGTATACGTTGTCATCTTCGCCTTTTCCCTATCATCAATGCAATTGTTGTTGTTTAGCCATTTGACTAGATCGTTGTTGCGAGTTTGTAAAGTTGTTGTTGGGTTATTCCTTACCCGTCTGTAAGTATTGCGATCTGACAACAATTCAATCATCTTATCGTCATACTCCACACGCTCCATCGCCACGGTGACGTTACCTTTGTCAGCTGGTGTGGCGTTGAAACGAGTGCAGCATGTTGCTATATTGTGCCCTCATAAGCTCTTGCTCTCTTTCGTCTTGCACACTTCGAATTATTTCTTCTCCATCAGCTATCAATTGAAAAAGAGGAAAGCTATGTTTATCCACTGGGAGTGCAAATTTCTTGCCCAACGATAAAAGCCATTTGACCTCTAAAGGGAATTCAATGTTAGTGCGATTTTCAAACCATTTTTCATGCATTTCTATATTGAATTCCTTCCAAAGCGATATTTTAGGGTGTCAATTTTATGTGCGTTCGATTGTTGTTTTTTATTATATGTGTCTTTAAACATCTGTTTTTGTTTTGTTGTGAATTGTTTGTATTCGTTTTGGGATAAGTTCTCTTTGATATGTTGGTCGTGAAGGCGAATTAAATTGTTTGTGCGCTTGACCTTATGGTGCATCTCTGTTATTTCTACGTTGAGAACTTTTTGATGGAATTTAAGTTCGATTTTTTCATAAACATTTATCGATTCTTTATTAGAAAGGAGTTGTTTTGTGCTATTTGTGGACTTTTTTAAATGGTTAGGAATAAGTCCGGTTTGTCGGCATATTAGTAGGAATTTTAAGTTCTGTTTTTGTAAAGCTAAAGTTTTTTGTGAATTGCTGTATTGTTTTAAATTGTCACACACTTGTAAACCATATTTGTATTTAATGTGTTGGTAGTAGTTCTTCATTTTGATGGATTGTTGATTCTGCTCGGCTAGCCGTCCGATGATTATACTAAAAATGATTTATTGACCAATTTGGAATTAATAATTGTGATTGGAAGTGATTAAAAATAATCTTTCCGTCGGCTTTTTTTGGTCACTGTAGTTTTTGCAATGAAACAATTAAGTTAAATTAGCTTTCCCGACGTTTCGGCAGGGGTTGCTGCCTTCTTCAGGGGAACTTTATTTGGACAACAAGAAAAAATATATTGTTTACATTATAATAACAATAATTGAAACAATACAAAATACACTCACTTTAATAAAACTGTGTTTAAATTTAAACTGACATTTAAAATTATTGTATCTAATAATTGTAATATTATTTACAAAAGTAAAGAAATAACCACTTCATACGAAGTTTAGTCTATGGAATTTAACCAAGGAGTAAAGAAACTGAAAGAATACTGTGTTATGATGAGACAAGAGAACAATAGATGGCAGAGATGTTTTGGGTGTCTTGTTTTCTGTTCATGTTGTTGTTGTTGTTGTTGATGATGTGTAATGTTTGTAGGGTGTATCGTTTCGAAACATGTTTCTCTGTCTGTAGGACTTTGACACCTTCAAAATCTGGAGAGTGGCCGTTTTCGATACTGTGGCTCGCCAGGGCTGTCTTTCCAGGATTGTTTGATTTGATATCCGATTTATGATTAGAAATTCGCTGTTTAAGAAATTGTTTTGTAGTTCCGATGTAACACTGGTTGCATGGTTCATTAAGTTTACCCTTACAATTTATTTTGTAAATGACATCAGTAACTTTATCCTTATCCGCTTTCGTTTTAAGTTTAGTGAAAAGGTGACTCAGAGTTTTATTTGATTTGAAGGCCAGGCGAACATCTGTTAGTTTTTGGTTTATCACTTCTTTAAAATTCTCAGTCAGTCTTGGGATGTAAACCATACTTTTGTAGTAACCATTATTCGGGTCTTTAGTGTCTTCGCTTGGAATTTTGCAATTTTGTTTCTGAAGTAGACCACGAATTATAGAATTTGGAAAACCATTGTCACTCAGGATTTTTTTGATTTTTTTCTCATTGGCAGAGTGAAATTGTTCGTCGCTGAGTGCGAAAACTTTACTGACGAGATTGGATGCAGTGTTCATAACTATGTGCCTCGCTTGGTTAGACCGAAAGTTGACTAATCTTCCCGATGCAGTATGTTTTTGGTGCCAGTCAAACAATAGACGGTTGTTTTCACGATGGATTTTTACGTCCAAAAATGCTATTGACCTGTTATGTTCCATTTCCACAGTGAACTGGATTTTCGGGTGGAATCCGTTAAGGATCAGCTGCACTTTTTCAATGTTGCGTTTGTCCATCACGGCAAAAATGTCATCTACATACTTAGCAACAAAAGTAGGCCTTTCTTCCATTCCACTAAAACATTCATCTAGTGCGTGATCAAGTACTAAATCTGCAATCGTGGGTGACAAAGGGTTGCCCATAGGCATGCCAAAAATTTGTTTGAAAATGTCATCTTTAAATTGTAGATAGTTATTTTCCTTGAGGCAGAAATCAAGGATTTCAAGAAATTTGTTCAGATTAATTCTAGTGTTTTCACTAATTATTTCCCATTTCTTTTTTATAATGGTGATGGCTAGTTGTATGGGAATGTTTGTAAAAAGTGACACTGCATCATACGAAACTAAAACATCATTGTCTTTTAATTTTATTTTTTTAGCCTTCTCAACAAATTCAAATGAATTAATAACCGAGTAGCTTGATTTTGCCGTCGCGCACTGTAAAATTCTGCCAATAAACCTCGAAAGCTCATAACATGGTAGTTTCATTGATGACGTAATGGGACGCAGGGGCATGTTTGCTTTATGAATTTTTGGCAGTCCGTATATGGATGGAAGCTGCGATGTATACGTTGTCATCTTCGCCTTTTCCCTATCATCAATGCAATTGTTGTTGTTTAGCCATTTGACTAGATCGTTGTTGCGAGTTTGTAAAGTTGTTGTTGGGTTATTCCTTACCCGTCTGTAAGTATTGCGATCTGACAACAATTCAATCATCTTATCGTCATACTCCACACGCTCCATCGCCACGGTGACGTTACCTTTGTCAGCTGGTACAATAACAATGTTTTTGTGCTGCCTAAGAAAATGGATTGTTTGCTTATTTACATTAAGCAAATATTTGGCAAATCGATCATTTTGTTGGTGGCGTTGAAACGAGTGCAGCATGTTGCTATATTGTGCCCTCATAAGCTCTTGCTCTCTTTCATCTTGCACACTTCGAATTATTTCTTCTCCATCAGCTATCAATTGAAAAAGAGGAAAGCTATGTTTATCCACTGGGAGTGCAAATTTCTTGCCCAACGATAAAAGCCATTTGACCTCTAAAGGGAATTCAATGTTAGTGCGATTTTCAAACCATTTTTCATGCATTTCTATATTGAATTCCTTCCAAAGCGATGATTTTAGGGTGAATTTTATGTGCGTTCGATTGTTGTTTTTTATTATATGTGTCTTTAAACATCTGTTTTTGTTTTGTTGTGAATTGTTTGTATTCGTTTTGGGATAAGTTCTCTTTGATATGTTGGTCGTGAAGGCGAATTAAATTGTTAGTGCGCTTGACCTTATGGTGCATCTCTGTTATTTCTACGTTGAGAACTTTTTGATGGAATTTAAGTTCGATTTTTTCATAAACATTTATCGATTCTTTATTAGAAAGGAGTTGTTTTGTGCTATTTGTGGACTTTTTTAAATGGTTAGGAATAAGTCCGGTTTGTCGGCATATTAGTAGGAATTTTAAGTTCTGTTTTTGTAAAGCTAAAGTTTTTTGTGAATTGCTGTATTGTTTTAAATTGTCACACACTTGTAAACCATATTTGTATTTAATGTGTTGGTAGTAGTTCTTCATTTTGATGGATTGTTGATTCTGCTCGGCTAGCCGTCCGATGATTATACTAAAAATGATTTATTGACCAATTTGGAATTAATAATTGTGATTGGAAGTGATTAAAAATAATCTTTCCGTCGGCTTTTTTTGGTCACTGTAGTTTTTGCAATGAAACAATTAAGTTACATTAGCTTTCCCGACGTTTCGGCAGGGGTTGCTGCCTTCTTCAGGGGAACTTTATTTGGACAACAAGAAAAAATATATTGTTTACATTATAATAACAATAATTGAAACAATACAAAATACACTCACTTTAATAAAACTGTGTTTAAATTTAAACTGACATTTAAAATTATTGTATCTAATAATTGTAATATTATTTACAAAAGTAAAGAAATAACCACTTCATACGAAGTTTAGTCTATGGAATTTAAACAAGGAGTAAAGAAACTGAAAGAATACTGTGTTATGATGAGACAAGAGAACAATAGATGGCAGAGATGTTTTGGGTGTCTTGTTTTCTGTTCATGTTGTTGTTGTTGTTGATGATGTGTAATGTTTCTAGGGTGTATCGTTTCGAAACATGTTTCTCTGTCTGTAGGACTTTGACACCTTCAAAATCTGGAGAGTGGCCGTTTTCGATACTTTGGCTCGCCAGGGCTGTCTTTCCAGGATTGTTTGATTTGATATCCGATTTATGATTAGAAATTCGCTGTTTAAGAAATTGTTTTGTAGTTCCGATGTAACACTGGTTGCATGGTTCATTAGGTTTACCCTTACAATTTATTTTGTAAATGACATCAGTAACTTTATCCTTATCCGCTTTCGTTTTAAGTTTAGTGAAAAGGTGACTCAGAGTTTTATTTGATTTGAAGGCCAGGCGAACATCTGTTAGTTTTTGGTTTATCACTTCTTTAAAATTCTCAGTCAGTCTTGGGATGTAAACCATACTTTTGTAGTAACCATTATTCGGGTCTTTAGTGTCTTCGTTTGGAATTTTGCAATTTTGTTTCTGAAGTAGACCACGAATTATAGAATTTGGAAAACCATTGTCACTCAGGATTTTTTTGATTTTTTTCTCATTGGCAGAGTGAAATTGTTCGTCGCTGAGTGCGAAAACTTTACTGACGAGATTGGATGCAGTGTTCATAACTATGTGCCTCGCTTGGTTAGACCGAAAGTTGACTAATCTTCCCGATGCAGTATGTTTTTGGTGCCAGTCAAACAATAGACGGTTGTTTTCACGATGGATTTTTACGTCCAAAAATGCTATTGACCTGTTATGTTCCATTTCCACAGTGAACTGGATTTTCGGGTGGAATCCGTTAAGGATCAGCTGCACTTTTTCGATGTTGCGTTTGTCCATCACGGCAAAAATGTCATCTACATACTTAGCAACAAAAGTAGGCCTTTCTTCCATTCCACTAAAACATTCATCTAGTGCGTGATCAAGTACTAAATCTGCAATCGTGGGTGACAAAGGGTTGCCCATAGGCATGCCAAAAATTTGTTTGAAAATGTCATCTTTAAATTGTAGATAGTTATTTTCCTTGAGGCAGAAATCAAGGATTTCAAGAAATTTGTTCAGATTAATTCTAGTGTTTTCACTAATTATTTCCCATTTCTTTTTTATAATGGTGATGGCTAGTTGTATGGGAATGTTTGTAAAAAGTGACACTGCATCATACGAAACTAAAACATCATTGTCTTTTAATTTTATTTTTTTAGCCTTCTCAACAAATTCAAATGAATTAATAACCGAGTAGCTTGATTTTGCCGTCGCGCACTGTAAAATTCTGCCAATAAACCTCGAAAGCTCATAACATGGTAGTTTCATTGATGACGTAATGGGACGCAGGGGTATGTTTGCTTTATGAATTTTTGGCAGTCCGTATATGGATGGAAGCTGCGATGTATACGTTGTCATCTTCGCCTTTTCCCTATCATCAATGCAATTGTTGTTGTTTAGCCATTTGACTAGATCGTTGTTGCGAGTTTGTAAAGTTGTTGTTGGGTTATTCCTTACCCGTCTGTAAGTATTGCGATCTGACAACAATTCAATCATCTTATCGTCATACTCCACACGCTCCATCGCCACGGTGACGTTACCTTTGTCAGCTGGTGTGGCGTTGAAACGAGTGCAGCATGTTGCTATATTGTGCCCTCATAAGCTCTTGCTCTCTTTCGTCTTGCACACTTCGAATTATTTCTTCTCCATCAGCTATCAATTGAAAAAGAGGAAAGCTATGTTTATCCACTGGGAGTGCAAATTTCTTGCCCAACGATAAAAGCCATTTGACCTCTAAAGGGAATTCAATGTTAGTGCGATTTTCAAACCATTTTTCATGCATTTCTATATTGAATTCCTTCCAAAGCGATGATTTTAGGGTGTCAATTTTATGTGCGTTCGATTGTTGTTTTTTATTATATGTGTCTTTAAACATCTGTTTTTGTTTTGTTGTGAATTGTTTGTATTCGTTTTGGGATAAGTTCTCTTTGATATGTTGGTCGTGAAGGCGAATTAAATTGTTTGTGCGCTTGACCTTATGGTGCATCTCTGTTATTTCTACGTTGAGAACTTTTTGATGGAATTTAAGTTCGATTTTTTCATAAACATTTATCGATTCTTTATTAGAAAGGAGTTGTTTTGTGCTATTTGTGGACTTTTTTAAATGGTTAGGAATAAGTCCGGTTTGTCGGCATATTAGTAGGAATTTTAAGTTCTGTTTTTGTAAAGCTAAAGTTTTTTGTGAATTGCTGTATTGTTTTAAATTGTCACACACTTGTAAACCATATTTGTATTTAATGTGTTGGTAGTAGTTCTTCATTTTGATGGATTGTTGATTCTGCTCGGCTAGCCGTCCGATGATTATACTAAAAATGATTTATTGACCAATTTGGAATTAATAATTGTGATTGGAAGTGATTAAAAATAATCTTTCCGTCGGCTTTTTTTGGTCACTGTAGTTTTTGCAATGAAACAATTAAGTTAAATTAGCTTTCCCGACGTTTCGGCAGGGGTTGCTGCCTTCTTCAGGGGAACTTTATTTGGACAACAAGAAAAAATATATTGTTTACATTATAATAACAATAATTGAAACAATACAAAATACACTCACTTTAATAAAACTGTGTTTAAATTTAAACTGACATTTAAAATTATTGTATCTAATAATTGTAATATTATTTACAAAAGTAAAGAAATAACCACTTCATACGAAGTTTAGTCTATGGAATTTAACCAAGGAGTAAAGAAACTGAAAGAATACTGTGTTATGATGAGACAAGAGAACAATAGATGGCAGAGATGTTTTGGGTGTCTTGTTTTCTGTTCATGTTGTTGTTGTTGTTGATGATGTGTAATGTTTGTAGGGTGTATCGTTTCGAAACATGTTTCTCTGTCTGTAGGACTTTGACACCTTCAAAATCTGGAGAGTGGCCGTTTTCGATACTGTGGCTCGCCAGGGCTGTCTTTCCAGGATTGTTTGATTTGATATCCGATTTATGATTAGAAATTCGCTGTTTAAGAAATTGTTTTGTAGTTCCGATGTAACACTGGTTGCATGGTTCATTAAGTTTACCCTTACAATTTATTTTGTAAATGACATCAGTAACTTTATCCTTATCCGCTTTCGTTTTAAGTTTAGTGAAAAGGTGACTCAGAGTTTTATTTGATTTGAAGGCCAGGCGAACATCTGTTAGTTTTTGGTTTATCACTTCTTTAAAATTCTCAGTCAGTCTTGGGATGTAAACCATACTTTTGTAGTAACCATTATTCGGGTCTTTAGTGTCTTCGCTTGGAATTTTGCAATTTTGTTTCTGAAGTAGACCACGAATTATAGAATTTGGAAAACCATTGTCACTCAGGATTTTTTTGATTTTTTTCTCATTGGCAGAGTGAAATTGTTCGTCGCTGAGTGCGAAAACTTTACTGACGAGATTGGATGCAGTGTTCATAACTATGTGCCTCGCTTGGTTAGACCGAAAGTTGACTAATCTTCCCGATGCAGTATGTTTTTGGTGCCAGTCAAACAATAGACGGTTGTTTTCACGATGGATTTTTACGTCCAAAAATGCTATTGACCTGTTATGTTCCATTTCCACAGTGAACTGGATTTTCGGGTGGAATCCGTTAAGGATCAGCTGCACTTTTTCAATGTTGCGTTTGTCCATCACGGCAAAAATGTCATCTACATACTTAGCAACAAAAGTAGGCCTTTCTTCCATTCCACTAAAACATTCATCTAGTGCGTGATCAAGTACTAAATCTGCAATCGTGGGTGACAAAGGGTTGCCCATAGGCATGCCAAAAATTTGTTTGAAAATGTCATCTTTAAATTGTAGATAGTTATTTTCCTTGAGGCAGAAATCAAGGATTTCAAGAAATTTGTTCAGATTAATTCTAGTGTTTTCACTAATTATTTCCCATTTCTTTTTTATAATGGTGATGGCTAGTTGTATGGGAATGTTTGTAAAAAGTGACACTGCATCATACGAAACTAAAACATCATTGTCTTTTAATTTTATTTTTTTAGCCTTCTCAACAAATTCAAATGAATTAATAACCGAGTAGCTTGATTTTGCCGTCGCGCACTGTAAAAGTCTGCCAATAAACCTCGAAAGCTCATAACATGGTAGTTTCATTGATGACGTAATGGGACGCAGGGGCATGTTTGCTTTATGAATTTTTGGCAGTCCGTATATGGATGGAAGCTGCGATGTATACGTTGTCATCTTCGCCTTTTCCCTATCATCAATGCAATTGTTGTTGTTTAGCCATTTGACTAGATCGTTGTTGCGAGTTTGTAAAGTTGTTGTTGGGTTATTCCTTACCCGTCTGTAAGTATTGCGATCTGACAACAATTCAATCATCTTATCGTCATACTCCACACGCTCCATCGCCACGGTGACGTTACCTTTGTCAGCTGGTGTGGCGTTGAAACGAGTGCAGCATGTTGCTATATTGTGCCCTCATAAGCTCTTGCTCTCTTTCGTCTTGCACACTTCGAATTATTTCTTCTCCATCAGCTATCAATTGAAAAAGAGGAAAGCTATGTTTATCCACTGGGAGTGCAAATTTCTTGCCCAACGATAAAAGCCATTTGACCTCTAAAGGGAATTCAATGTTAGTGCGATTTTCAAACCATTTTTCATGCATTTCTATATTGAATTCCTTCCAAAGCGATATTTTAGGGTGTCAATTTTATGTGCGTTCGATTGTTGTTTTTTATTATATGTGTCTTTAAACATCTGTTTTTGTTTTGTTGTGAATTGTTTGTATTCGTTTTGGGATAAGTTCTCTTTGATATGTTGGTCGTGAAGGCGAATTAAATTGTTTGTGCGCTTGACCTTATGGTGCATCTCTGTTATTTCTACGTTGAGAACTTTTTGATGGAATTTAAGTTCGATTTTTTCATAAACATTTATCGATTCTTTATTAGAAAGGAGTTGTTTTGTGCTATTTGTGGACTTTTTTAAATGGTTAGGAATAAGTCCGGTTTGTCGGCATATTAGTAGGAATTTTAAGTTCTGTTTTTGTAAAGCTAAAGTTTTTTGTGAATTGCTGTATTGTTTTAAATTGTCACACACTTGTAAACCATATTTGTATTTAATGTGTTGGTAGTAGTTCTTCATTTTGATGGATTGTTGATTCTGCTCGGCTAGCCGTCCGATGATTATACTAAAAATGATTTATTGACCAATTTGGAATTAATAATTGTGATTGGAAGTGATTAAAAATAATCTTTCCGTCGGCTTTTTTTGGTCACTGTAGTTTTTGCAATGAAACAATTAAGTTAAATTAGCTTTCCCGACGTTTCGGCAGGGGTTGCTGCCTTCTTCAGGGGAACTTTATTTGGACAACAAGAAAAAATATATTGTTTACATTATAATAACAATAATTGAAACAATACAAAATACACTCACTTTAATAAAACTGTGTTTAAATTTAAACTGACATTTAAAATTATTGTATCTAATAATTGTAATATTATTTACAAAAGTAAAGAAATAACCACTTCATACGAAGTTTAGTCTATGGAATTTAACCAAGGAGTAAAGAAACTGAAAGAATACTGTGTTATGATGAGACAAGAGAACAATAGATGGCAGAGATGTTTTGGGTGTCTTGTTTTCTGTTCATGTTGTTGTTGTTGTTGATGATGTGTAATGTTTGTAGGGTGTATCGTTTCGAAACATGTTTCTCTGTCTGCAGGACTTTGACACCTTCAAAATCTGGAGAGTGGCCGTTTTCGATACTGTGGCTCGCCAGGGCTGTCTTTCCAGGATTGTTTGATTTGATATCCGATTTATGATTAGAAATTCGCTGTTTAAGAAATTGTTTTGTAGTTCCGATGTAACACTGGTTGCATGGTTCATTAGGTTTACCCTTACAATTTATTTTGTAAATGACATCAGTAACTTTATCCTTATCCGCTTTCGTTTTAAGTTTAGTGAAAAGGTGACTCAGAGTTTTATTTGATTTGAAGGCCAGGCGAACATCTGTTAGTTTTTGGTTTATCACTTCTTTAAAATTCTCAGTCAGTCTTGGGATGTAAACCATACTTTTGTAGTAACCATTATTCGGGTCTTTAGTGTCTTCGCTTGGAATTTTGCAATTTTGTTTCTGAAGTAGACCACGAATTATAGAATTTGGAAAACCATTGTCACTCAGGATTTTTTTGATTTTTTTCTCATTGGCAGAGTGAAATTGTTCGTCGCTGAGTGCGAAAACTTTACTGACGAGATTGGATGCAGTGTTCATAACTATGTGCCTCGCTTGGTTAGACCGAAAGTTGACTAATCTTCCCGATGCAGTATGTTTTTGGTGCCAGTCAAACAATAGACGGTTGTTTTCACGATGGATTTTTACGTCCAAAAATGCTATTGACCTGTTATGTTCCATTTCCACAGTGAACTGGATTTTCGGGTGGAATCCGTTAAGGATCAGCTGCACTTTTTCAATGTTGCGTTTGTCCATCACGGCAAAAATGTCATCTACATACTTAGCAACAAAAGTAGGCCTTTCTTCCATTCCACTAAAACATTCATCTAGTACGTGATCAAGTACTAAATCTGCAATCGTGGGTGACAAAGGGTTGCCCATAGGCATGCCAAAAATTTGTTTGAAAATGTCATCTTTAAATTGTAGATAGTTATTTTCCTTGAGGCAGAAATCAAGGATTTCAAGAAATTTGCTCAGATTAATTCTAGTGTTTTCACTAATTATTTCCCATTTCTTTTTTATAATGGTGATGGCTAGTTGTATGGGAATGTTTGTAAAAAGTGACACTGCATCATACGAAACTAAAACATCATTGTCTTTTAATTTTATTTTTTTAGCCTTCTCAACAAATTCAAATGAATTAATAACCGAGTAGCTTGATTTTGCCGTCGCGCACTGTAAAATTCTGCCAATAAACCTCGAAAGCTCATAACATGGTAGTTTCATTGATGACGTAATGGGACGCAGGGGCATGTTTGCTTTATGAATTTTTGGCAGTCCGTATATGGATGGAAGCTGCGATGTATACGTTGTCATCTTCGCCTTTTCCCTATCATCAATTCAATTGTTGTTGTTTAGCCATTTGACTAGATCGTTGTTGCGAGTTTGTAAAGTTGTTGTTGGGTTATTCCTTATCCGTCTGTAAGTATTGCGATCTGACAACAATTCAATCATCTTATCGTCATACTCCACACGCTCCATCGCCACGGTGACGTTACCTTTGTCAGCTGGTACAATAACAATGTTTTTGTGCTGCCTAAGAAAATGGATTGTTTGCTTATTTACATTAAGCAAATATTTGGCAAATCGATCATTTTGTTGGTGGCGTTGAAACGAGTGCAGCATGTTGCTATATTGTGCCCTCATAAGCTCTTGCTCTCTTTCGTCTTGCACACTTCGAATTATTTCTTCTCCATCAGCTATCAATTGAAAAAGAGGAAAGCTATGTTTATCCACTGGGAGTGCAAATTTCTTGCCCAACGATAAAAGCCATTTGACCTCTAAAGGGAATTCAATGTAAGTGCGATTTTCAAACCATTTTTCATGCATTTCTATATTGAATTCCTTCCAAAGCGATGATTTTAGGGTGAATTTTATGTGCGTTCGATTGTTGTTTTTTATTATATGTGTCTTTAAACATCTGTTTTTGTTTTGTTGTGAATTGTTTGTATTCGTTTTGGGATAAGTTCTCTTTGATATGTTGGTCGTGAAGGCGAATTAAATTGTTAGTGCGCTTGACCTTATGGTGCATCTCTGTTATTTCTACGTTGAGAACTTTTTGATGGAATTTAAGTTCGATTTTTTCATAAACATTTATCGATTCTTTATTAGAAAGGAGTTGTTTTGTGCTATTTGTGGACTTTTTTAAATGGTTAGGAATAAGTCCGGTTTGTCGGCATATTAGTAGGAATTTTAAGTTCTGTTTTTGTAAAGCTAAAGTTTTTTGTGAATTGCTGTATTGTTTTAAATTGTCACACACTTGTAAACCATATTTGTATTTAATGTGCTGGTAGTAGTTCTTCATTTTGATGGATTGTTGATTCTGCTCGGCTAGCCGTCCGATGATTATACTAAAAATGATTTATTGACCAATTTGGAATTAATAATTGTGATTGAAAGTGATTAAAAATAATCTTTCCGTCGGCTTTTTTTGGTCACTGTAGTTTTTGCAATGAAACAATTAAGTTACATTAGCTTTCCCGACGTTTCGGCAGGGGTTGCTGCCTTCTTCAGGGGAACTTTATTTGGACAACAAGAAAAAATATATTGTTTACATTATAATAACAATAATTGAAACAATACAAAATACACTCACTTTAATAAAACTGTGTTTAAATTTAAACTGACATTTAAAATTATTGTATCTAATAATTGTAATATTATTTACAAAAGTAAAGAAATAACCACTTCATACGAAGTTTAGTCTATGGAATTTAAACAAGGAGTAAAGAAACTGAAAGAATACTGTGTTATGATGAGACAAGAGAACAATAGATGGCAGAGATGTTTTGGGTGTCTTGTTTTCTGTTCATGTTGTTGTTGTTGTTGATGATGTGTAATGTTTCTAGGGTGTATCGTTTCGAAACATGTTTCTCTGTCTGTAGGACTTTGACACCTTCAAAATCTGGAGAGTGGCCGTTTTCGATACTGTGGCTCGCCAGGGCTGTCTTTCCAGGATTGTTTGATTTGATATCCGATTTATGATTAGAAATTCGCTGTTTAAGAAATTGTTTTGTAGTTCCGATGTAACACTGGTTGCATGGTTCATTAGGTTTACCCTTACAATTTATTTTGTAAATGACATCAGTAACTTTATCCTTATCCGCTTTCGTTTTAAGTTTAGTGAAAAGGTGACTCAGAGTTTTATTTGATTTGAAGGCCAGGCGAACATCTGTTAGTTTTTGGTTTATCACTTCTTTAAAATTCTCAGTCAGTCTTGGGATGTAAACCATACTTTTGTAGTAACCATTATTCGGGTCTTTAGTGTCTTCGCTTGGAATTTTGCAATTTTGTTTCTGAAGTAGACCACGAATTATAGAATTTGGAAAACCATTGTCACTCAGGATTTTTTTGATTTTTTTCTCATTGGCAGAGTGAAATTGTTCGTCGCTGAGTGCGAAAACTTTACTGACGAGATTGGATGCAGTGTTCATAACTATGTGCCTCGCTTGGTTAGACCGAAAGTTGACTAATCTTCCCGATGCAGTATGTTTTTGGTGCCAGTCAAACAATAGACGGTTGTTTTCACGATGGATTTTTACGTCCAAAAATGCTATTGACCTGTTATGTTCCATTTCCACAGTGAACTGGATTTTCGGGTGGAATCCGTTAAGGATCAGCTGCACTTTTTCAATGTTGCGTTTGTCCATCACGGCAAAAATGTCATCTACATACTTAGCAACAAAAGTAGGCCTTTCTTCCATTCCACTAAAACATTCATCTAGTACGTGATCAAGTACTAAATCTGCAATCGTGGGTGACAAAGGGTTGCCCATAGGCATGCCAAAAATTTGTTTGAAAATGTCATCTTTAAATTGTAGATAGTTATTTTCCTTGAGGCAGAAATCAAGGATTTCAAGAAATTTGTTCAGATTAATTCTAGTGTTTTCACTAATTATTTCCCATTTCTTTTTTATAATGGTGATGGCTAGTTGTATGGGAATGTTTGTAAAAAGTGACACTGCATCATACGAAACTAAAACATCATTGTCTTTTAATTTTATTTTTTTAGCCTTCTCAACAAATTCAAATGAATTAATAACCGAGTAGCTTGATTTTGCCGTCGCGCACTGTAAAATTCTGCCAATAAACCTCGAAAGCTCATAACATGGTAGTTTCATTGATGACGTAATGGGACGCAGGGGCATGTTTGCTTTATGAATTTTTGGCAGTCCGTATATGGATGGAAGCTGCGATGTATACGTTGTCATCTTCGCCTTTTCCCTATCATCAATGCAATTGTTGTTGTTTAGCCATTTGACTAGATCGTTGTTGCGAGTTTGTAAAGTTGTTGTTGGGTTATTCCTTACCCGTCTGTAAGTATTGCGATCTGACAACAATTCAATCATCTTATCGTCATACTCCACACGCTCCATCGCCACGGTGACGTTACCTTTGTCAGCTGGTACAATAACAATGTTTTTGTGTTGCCTAAGAAAATGGATTGTTTGCTTATTTACATTAAGCAAATATTTGGCAAATCGATCATTTTGTTGGTGGCGTTGAAACGAGTGCAGCATGTTGCTATATTGTGCCCTCATAAGCTCTTGCTCTCTTTCGTCTTGCACACTTCGAATTATTTCTTCTCCATCAGCTATCAATTGAAAAAGAGGAAAGCTATGTTTATCCACTGGGAGTGCAAATTTCTTGCCCAACGATAAAAGCCATTTGACCTCTAAAGGGAATTCAATGTTAGTGCGATTTTCAAACCATTTTTCATGCATTTCTATATTGAATTCCTTCCAAAGCGATGATTTTAGGGTGTCAATTTTATGTGCGTTCGATTGTTGTTTTTTATTATATGTGTCTTTAAACATCTGTTTTTGTTTTGTTGTGAATTGTTTGTATTCGTTTTGGGATAAGTTCTCTTTGATATGTTGGTCGTGAAGGCGAATTAAATTGTTAGTGCGCTTGACCTTATGGTGCATCTCTGTTATTTCTACGTTGAGAACTTTTTGATGGAATTTAAGTTCGATTTTTTCATAAACATTTATCGATTCTTTATTAGAAAGGAGTTGTTTTGTGCTATTTGTGGACTTTTTTAAATGGTTAGGAATAAGTCCGGTTTGTCGGCATATTAGTAGGAATTTTAAGTTCTGTTTTTGTAAAGCTAAAGTTTTTTGTGAATTGCTGTATTGTTTTAAATTGTCACACACTTGTAAACCATATTTGTATTTAATGTGTTGGTAGTAGTTCTTCATTTTGATGGATTGTTGATTCTGCTCGGCTAGCCGTCCGATGATTATACTAAAAATGATTTATTGACCAATTTGGAATTAATAATTGTGATTGGAAGTGATTAAAAATAATCTTTCCGTCGGCTTTTTTTGGTCACTGTAGTTTTTGCAATGAAACAATTAAGTTACATTAGCTTTCCCGACGTTTCGGCAGGGGTTGCTGCCTTCTTCAGGGGAACTTTATTTGGACAACAAGAAAAAATATATTGTTTACATTATAATAACAATAATTGAAACAATACAAAATACACTCACTTTAATAAAACTGTGTTTAAATTTAAACTGACATTTAAAATTATTGTATCTAATAATTGTAATATTATTTACAAAAGTAAAGAAATAACCACTTCATACGAAGTTTAGTCTATGGAATTTAAACAAGGAGTAAAGAAACTGAAAGAATACTGTGTTATGATGAGACAAGAGAACAATAGATGGCAGAGATGTTTTGGGTGTCTTGTTTTCTGTTCATGTTGTTGTTGTTGTTGATGATGTGTAATGTTTCTAGGGTGTATCGTTTCGAAACATGTTTCTCTGTCTGTAGGACTTTGACACCTTCAAAATCTGGAGAGTGGCCGTTTTCGATACTGTGGCTCGCCAGGGCTGTCTTTCCAGGATTGTTTGATTTGATATCCGATTTATGATTAGAAATTCGCTGTTTAAGAAATTGTTTTGTAGTTCCGATGTAACACTGGTTGCATGGTTCATTAGGTTTACCCTTACAATTTATTTTGTAAATGACATCAGTAACTTTATCCTTATCCGCTTTCGTTTTAAGTTTAGTGAAAAGGTGACTCAGAGTTTTATTTGATTTGAAGGCCAGGCGAACATCTGTTAGTTTTTGGTTTATCACTTCTTTAAAATTCTCAGTCAGTCTTGGGATGTAAACCATACTTTTGTAGTAACCATTATTCGGGTCTTTAGTGTCTTCGCTTGGAATTTTGCAATTTTGTTTCTGAAGTAGACCACGAATTATAGAATTTGGAAAACCATTGTCACTCAGGATTTTTTTGATTTTTTTCTCATTGGCAGAGTGAAATTGTTCGTCGCTGAGTGCGAAAACTTTACTGACGAGATTGGATGCAGTGTTCATAACTATGTGCCTCGCTTGGTTAGACCGAAAGTTGACTAATCTTCCCGATGCAGTATGTTTTTGGTGCCAGTCAAACAATAGACGGTTGTTTTCACGATGGATTTTTACGTCCAAAAATGCTATTGACCTGTTATGTTCCATTTCCACAGTGAACTGGATTTTCGGGTGGAATCCGTTAAGGATCAGCTGCACTTTTTCAATGTTGCGTTTGTCCATCACGGCAAAAATGTCATCTACATACTTAGCAACAAAAGTAGGCCTTTCTTCCATTCCACTAAAACATTCATCTAGTACGTGATCAAGTACTAAATCTGCAATCGTGGGTGACAAAGGGTTGCCCATAGGCATGCCAAAAATTTGTTTGAAAATGTCATCTTTAAATTGTAGATAGTTATTTTCCTTGAGGCAGAAATCAAGGATTTCAAGAAATTTGTTCAGATTAATTCTAGTGTTTTCACTAATTATTTCCCATTTCTTTTTTATAATGGTGATGGCTAGTTGTATGGGAATGTTTGTAAAAAGTGACACTGCATCATACGAAACTAAAACATCATTGTCTTTTAATTTTATTTTTTTAGCCTTCTCAACAAATTCAAATGAATTAATAACCGAGTAGCTTGATTTTGCCGTCGCGCACTGTAAAATTCTGCCAATAAACCTCGAAAGCTAACATGGTAGTTTCATTGATGACGTAATGGGACGCAGGGGCATGTTTGCTTTATGAATTTTTGGCAGTCCTAGATGAATGTTTTAGTGGAATGGAAGAAAGGCCTACTTTTGTTGCTAAGTATGTAGATGACATTTTTGCCGTGATGGACAAACGCAACATTGAAAAAGTGCAGCTGATCCTTAACGGATTCCACCCGAAAATCCAGTTCACTGTGGAAATGGAACATAACAGGTCAATAGCATTTTTGGACGTAAAAATCCATCGTGAAAACAACCGTCTATTGTTTGACTGGCACCAAAAACATACTGCATCGGGAAGATTAGTCAACTTTCGGTCTAACCAAGCGAGGCACATAGTTATGAACACTGCATCCAATCTCGTCAGTAAAGTTTTCGCACTCAGCGACGAACAATTTCACTCTGCCAATGAGAAAAAAATCAAAAAAATCCTGAGTGACAATGGTTTTCCAAATTCTATAATTCGTGGTCTACTTCAGAAACAAAATTGCAAAATTCCAAGCGAAGACACTAAAGACCCGAATAATGGTTACTACAAAAGTATGGTTTACATCCCAAGACTGACTGAGAATTTTAAAGAAGTGATAAACCAAAAACTAACAGATGTTCGCCTGGCCTTCAAATCAAATAAAACTCTGAGTCACCTTTTCACTAAACTTAAAACGAAAGCGGATAAGGATAAAGTTACTGATGTCATTTACAAAATAAATTGTAAGGGTAAACCTAATGAACCATGCAACCAGTGTTACATCAGAACTACAAAACAATTTCTTAAACAGCGAATTTCTAATCATAAATCGGATATCAAATCAAACAATCCTGGAAAGACAGCCCTGGCGAGCCACAGTATCGAAAACGGCCACTCTCCAGATTTTGAAGGTGTCAAAGTCCTACAGACAGAGAAACATGTTTCGAAACGATACACCCTAGAAACATTACACATCATCAACAACAACAACAACATGAACAGAAAACAAGACACCCAAAACATCTCTGCCATCTATTGTTCTCTTGTCTCATCATAACACAGTATTCTTTCAGTTTCTTTACTCCTTGTTTAAATTCCATAGACTAAGCTTCGTATGAAGTGGTTATTTCTTTACTTTTGTAAATAATATTACAATTATTAGATACAATAATTTTAAATGTCAGTTTAAATTTAAACACAGTTTTATTAAAGTGAGTGTATTTTGTATTGTTTCAATTATTGTTATTATAATGTAAACAATATATTTTTTCTTGTTGTCCAAATAAAGTTCCCCTGAAGAAGGCAGCAACCCCTGCCGAAACGTCGGGAAAGCTAATGTAACTTAATTGTTTCATTGCAAAAACTACAGTGACCAAAAAAAGCCGACGGAAAGATTATTTTTAATCACTTCCAATCACAATTATTAATTCCAAATTGGTCAATAAATCATTTTTAGTATAATCATCGGACGGCTAGCCGAGCAGAATCAACAATCCATCAAAATGAAGAACTACTACCAACACATTAAATACAAATATGGTTTACAAGTGTGTGACAATTTAAAACAATACAGCAATTCACAAAAAACTTTAGCTTTACAAAAACAGAACTTAAAATTCCTACTAATATGCCGACAAACCGGACTTATTCCTAACCATTTAAAAAAGTCCACAAATAGCACAAAACAACTCCTTTCTAATAAAGAATCGATAAATGTTTATGAAAAAATCGAACTTAAATTCCATCAAAAAGTTCTCAACGTAGAAATAACAGAGATGCACCATAAGGTCAAGCGCACTAACAATTTAATTCGCCTTCACGACCAACATATCAAAGAGAACTTATCCCAAAACGAATACAAACAATTCACAACAAAACAAAAACAGATGTTTAAAGACACATATAATAAAAAACAACAATCGAACGCACATAAAATTGACACCCTAAAATCATCGCTTTGGAAGGAATTCAATATAGAAATGCATGAAAAATGGTTTGAAAATCGCACTAACATTGAATTCCCTTTAGAGGTCAAATGGCTTTTATCGTTGGGCAAGAAATTTGCACTCCCAGTGGATAAACATAGCTTTCCTCTTTTTCAATTGATAGCTGATGGAGAAGAAATAATTCGAAGTGTGCAAGACGAAAGAGAGCAAGAGCTTATGAGGGCACAATATAGCAACATGCTGCACTCGTTTCAACGCCACCAACAAAATGATCGATTTGCCAAATATTTGCTTAATGTAAATAAGCAAACAATCCATTTTCTTAGGCAACACAAAAACATTGTTATTGTACCAGCTGACAAAGGTAACGTCACCGTGGCGATGGAGCGTGTGGAGTATGACGATAAGATGATTGAATTGTTGTCAGATCGCAATACTTACAGACGGGTAAGGAATAACCCAACAACAACTTTACAAACTCGCAACAACGATCTAGTCAAATGGCTAAACAACAACAATTGCATTGATGATAGGGAAAAGGCGAAGATGACAACGTATACATCGCAGCTTCCATCCATATACGGACTGCCAAAAATTCATAAAGCAAACATGCCCCTGCGTCCCATTACGTCATCAATGAAACTACCATGTTATGAGCTTTCGAGGTTTATTGGCAGAATTTTACAGTGCGCGACGGCAAAATCAAGCTACTCGGTTATTAATTCATTTGAATTTGTTGAGAAGGCTAAAAAAATAAAATTAAAAGACAATGATGTTTTAGTTTCGTATGATGCAGTGTCACTTTTTACAAACATTCCCATACAACTAGCCATCACCATTATAAAAAAGAAATGGGAAATAATTAGTGAAAACACTAGAATTAATCTGAACAAATTTCTTGAAATCCTTGATTTCTGCCTCAAGGAAAATAACTATCTACAATTTAAAGATGACATTTTCAAACAAATTTTTGGCATGCCTATGGGCAACCCTTTGTCACCCACGATTGCAGGTTTAGTACTTGATCACGTACTAGATGAATGTTTTAGTGGAATGGAAGAAAGGCCTACTTTTGTTGCTAAGTATGTAGATGACATTTTTGCCGTGATGGACAAACGCAACATTGAAAAAGTGCAGCTGATCCTTAACGGATTCCACCCGAAAATCCAGTTCACTGTGAAAATGGAACATAACAGGTCAATAGCATTTTTGGACGTAAAAATCCATCGTGAAAACAACCGTCTATTGTTTGACTGGCACCAAAAACATACTGCATCGGGAAGATTAGTCAACTTTCGGTCTAACCAAGCGAGGCACATAGTTATGAACACTGCATCCAATCTCGTCAGTAAAGTTTTCGCACTCAGCGACGAACAATTTCACTCTGCCAATGAGAAAAAAATCAAAAAAATCCTGAGTGACAATGGTTTTCCAAATTCTATAATTCGTGGTCTACTTCAGAAACAAAATTGCAAAATTCCAAGCGAAGACACTAAAGACCCGAATAATGGTTACTACAAAAGTATGGTTTACATCCCAAGACTGACTGAGAATTTTAAAGAAGTGATAAACCAAAAACTAACAGATGTTCGCCTGGCCTTCAAATCAAATAAAACTCTGAGTGACCTTTTCACTAAACTTAAAACGAAAGCGGATAAGGATAAAGTTACTGATGTCATTTACAAAATAAATTGTAAGGGTAAACCTAATGAACCATGCAACCAGTGTTACATCGGAACTACAAAACAATTTCTTAAACAGCGAATTTCTAATCATAAATCGGATATCAAATCAAACAATCCTGGAAAGACAGCCCTGGCGAGCCACAGTATCGAAAACGGCCACTCTCCAGATTTTGAAGGTGTCAAAGTCCTACAGACAGAGAAACATGTTTCGAAACGATACACCCTAGAAACATTACACATCATCAACAACAACAACAACATGAACAGAAAACAAGACACCCAAAACATCTCTGCCATCTATTGTTCTCTTGTCTCATCATAACACAGTATTCTTTCAGTTTCTTTACTCCTTGTTTAAATTCCATAGACTAAACTTCGTATGAAGTGGTTATTTCTTTACTTTTGTAAATAATATTACAATTATTAGATACAATAATTTTAAATGTCAGTTTAAATTTAAACACAGTTTTATTAAAGTGAGTGTATTTTGTATTGTTTCAATTATTGTTATTATAATGTAAACAATATATTTTTTCTTGTTGTCCAAATAAAGTTCCCCTGAAGAAGGCAGCAACCCCTGCCGAAACGTCGGGAAAGCTAATGTAACTTAATTGTTTCATTGCAAAAACTACAGTGACCAAAAAAAGCCGACGGAAAGATTATTTTTAATCACTTCCAATCACAATTATTAATTCCAAATTGGTCAATAAATCATTTTTAGTATAATCATCGGACGGCTAGCCGAGCAGAATCAACAATCCATCAAAATGAAGAACTACTACCAACACATTAAATACAAATATGGTTTACAAGTGTGTGACAATTTAAAACAATACAGCAATTCACAAAAAACTTTAGCTTTACAAAAACAGAACTTAAAATTCCTACTAATATGCCGACAAACCGGACTTATTCCTAACCATTTAAAAAAGTCCACAAATAGCACAAAACAACTCCTTTCTAATAAAGAATCGATAAATGTTTATGAAAAAATCGAACTTAAATTCCATCAAAAAGTTCTCAACGTAGAAATAACAGAGATGCACCATAAGGTCAAGCGCACTAACAATTTAATTCGCCTTCACGACCAACATATCAAAGAGAACTTATCCCAAAACGAATACAAACAATTCACAACAAAACAAAAACAGATGTTTAAAGACACATATAATAAAAAACAACAATCGAACGCACATAAAATTGACACCCTAAAATCATCGCTTTGGAAGGAATTCAATATAGAAATGCATGAAAAATGGTTTGAAAATCGCACTAACATTGAATTCCCTTTAGAGGTCAAATGGCTTTTATCGTTGGGCAAGAAATTTGCACTCCCAGTGGATAAACATAGCTTTCCTCTTTTTCAATTGATAGCTGATGGAGAAGAAATAATTCGAAGTGTGCAAGACGAAAGAGAGCAAGAGCTTATGAGGGCACAATATAGCAACATGCTGCACTCGTTTCAACGCCACCAACAAAATGATCGATTTGCCAAATATTTGCTTAATGTAAATAAGCAAACAATCCATTTTCTTAGGCAACACAAAAACATTGTTATTGTACCAGCTGACAAAGGTAACGTCACCGTGGCGATGGAGCGTGTGGAGTATGACGATAAGATGATTGAATTGTTGTCAGATCGCAATACTTACAGACGGGTAAGGAATAACCCAACAACAACTTTACAAACTCGCAACAACGATCTAGTCAAATGGCTAAACAACAACAATTGCATTGATGATAGGGAAAAGGCGAAGATGACAACGTATACATCGCAGCTTCCATCCATATACGGACTGCCAAAAATTCATAAAGCAAACATGCCCCTGCGTCCCATTACGTCATCAATGAAACTACCATGTTATGAGCTTTCGAGGTTTATTGGCAGAATTTTACAGTGCGCGACGGCAAAATCAAGCTACTCGGTTATTAATTCATTTGAATTTGTTGAGAAGGCTAAAAAAATAAAATTAAAAGACAATGATGTTTTAGTTTCGTATGATGCAGTGTCACTTTTTACAAACATTCCCATACAACTAGCCATCACCATTATAAAAAAGAAATGGGAAATAATTAGTGAAAACACTAGAATTAATCTGAACAAATTTCTTGAAATCCTTGATTTCTGCCTCAAGGAAAATAACTATCTACAATTTAAAGATGACATTTTCAAACAAATTTTTGGCATGCCTATGGGCAACCCTTTGTCACCCACGATTGCAGATTTAGTACTTGACCACGTACTAGATGAATGTTTTAGTGGAATGGAAGAAAGGCCTACTTTTGTTGCTAAGTATGTAGATGACATTTTTGCCGTGATGGACAAACGCAACATTGAAAAAGTGCAGCTGATCCTTAACGGATTCCACCCGAAAATCCAGTTCACTGTGGAAATGGAACATAACAGGTCAATAGCATTTTTGGACGTAAAAATCCATCGTGAAAACAACCGTCTATTGTTTGACTGGCACCAAAAACATACTGCATCGGGAAGATTAGTCAACTTTCGGTCTAACCAAGCGAGGCACATAGTTATGAACACTGCATCCAATCTCGTCAGTAAAGTTTTCGCACTCAGCGACGAACAATTTCACTCTGCCAATGAGAAAAAAATCAAAAAAATCCTGAGTGACAATGGTTTTCCAAATTCTATAATTCGTGGTCTACTTCAGAAACAAAATTGCAAAATTCCAAGCGAAGACACTAAAGACCCGAATAATGGTTACTACAAAAGTATGGTTTACATCCCAAGACTGACTGAGAATTTTAAAGAAGTGATAAACCAAAAACTAACAGATGTTCGCCTGGCCTTCAAATCAAATAAAACTCTGAGTCACCTTTTCACTAAACTTAAAACGAAAGCGGATAAGGATAAAGTTACTGATGTCATTTACAAAATAAATTGTAAGGGTAAACCTAATGAACCATGCAACCAGTGTTACATCGGAACTACAAAACAATTTCTTAAACAGCGAATTTCTAATCATAAATCGGATATCAAATCAAACAATCCTGGAAAGACAGCCCTGGCGAGCCACAGTATCGAAAACGGCCACTCTCCAGATTTTGAAGGTGTCAAAGTCCTACAGACAGAGAAACATGTTTCGAAACGATACACCCTAGAAACATTACACATCATCAACAACAACAACAACAACATGAACAGAAAACAAGACACCCAAAACATCTCTGCCATCTATTGTTCTCTTGTCTCATCATAACACAGTATTCTTTCAGTTTCTTTACTCCTTGTTTAAATTCCATAGACTAAACTTCGTATGAAGTGGTTATTTCTTTACTTTTGTAAATAATATTACAATTATTAGATACAATAATTTTAAATGTCAGTTTAAATTTAAACACAGTTTTATTAAAGTGAGTGTATTTTGTATTGTTTCAATTATTGTTATTATAATGTAAACAATATATTTTTTCTTGTTGTCCAAATAAAGTTCCCCTGAAGAAGGCAGCAACCCCTGCCGAAACGTCGGGAAAGCTAATGTAACTTAATTGTTTCATTGCAAAAACTACAGTGACCAAAAAAAGCCGACGGAAAGATTATTTTTAATCACTTCCAATCACAATTATTAATTCCAAATTGGTCAATAAATCATTTTTAGTATAATCATCGGACGGCTAGCCGAGCAGAATCAACAATCCATCAAAATGAAGAACTACTACCAACACATTAAATACAAATATGGTTTACAAGTGTGTGACAATTTAAAACAATACAGCAATTCACAAAAAACTTTAGCTTTACAAAAACAGAACTTAAAATTCCTACTAATATGCCGACAAACCGGACTTATTCCTAACCATTTAAAAAAGTCCACAAATAGCACAAAACAACTCCTTTCTAATAAAGAATCGATAAATGTTTATGAAAAAATCGAACTTAAATTCCATCAAAAAGTTCTCAACGTAGAAATAACAGAGATGCACCATAAGGTCAAGCGCACTAACAATTTAATTCGCCTTCACGACCAACATATCAAAGAGAACTTATCCCAAAACGAATACAAACAATTCACAACAAAACAAAAACAGATGTTTAAAGACACATATAATAAAAAACAACAATCGAACGCACATAAAATTGACACCCTAAAATCATCGCTTTGGAAGGAATTCAATATAGAAATGCATGAAAAATGGTTTGAAAATCGCACTAACATTGAATTCCCTTTAGAGGTCAAATGGCTTTTATCGTTGGGCAAGAAATTTGCACTCCCAGTGGATAAACATAGCTTTCCTCTTTTTCAATTGATAGCTGATGGAGAAGAAATAATTCGAAGTGTGCAAGACGAAAGAGAGCAAGAGCTTATGAGGGCACAATATAGCAACATGCTGCACTCGTTTTAACGCCACCAACAAAATGATCGATTTGCCAAATATTTGCTTAATGTAAATAAGCAAACAATCCATTTTCTTAGGCAACACAAAAACATTGTTATTGTACCAGCTGACAAAGGTAACGTCACCGTGGCGATGGAGCGTGTGGAGTATGACGATAAGATGATTGAATTGTTGTCAGATCGCAATACTTACAGACGGGTAAGGAATAACCCAACAACAACTTTACAAACTCGCAACAACGATCTAGTCAAATGGCTAAACAACAACAATTGCATTGATGATAGGGAAAAGGCGAAGATGACAACGTATACATCGCAGCTTCCATCCATATACGGACTGCCAAAAATTCATAAAGCAAACATGCCCCTGCGTCCCATTACGTCATCAATGAAACTACCATGTTATGAGCTTTCGAGGTTTATTGGCAGAATTTTACAGTGCGCGACGGCAAAATCAAGCTACTCGGTTATTAATTCATTTGAATTTGTTGAGAAGGCTAAAAAAATAAAATTAAAAGACAATGATGTTTTAGTTTCGTATGATGCAGTGTCACTTTTTACAAACATTCCCATACAACTAGCCATCACCATTATAAAAAAGAAATGGGAAATAATTAGTGAAAACACTAGAATTAATCTGAACAAATTTCTTGAAATCCTTGATTTCTGCCTCAAGGAAAATAACTATCTACAATTTAAAGATGACATTTTCAAACAAATTTTTGGCATGCCTATGGGCAACCCTTTGTCACCCACGATTGCAGATTTAGTACTTGATCACGTACTAGATGAATGTTTTAGTGGAATGGAAGAAAGGCCTACTTTTGTTGCTAAGTATGTAGATGACATTTTTGCCGTGATGGACAAACGCAACATTGAAAAAGTGCAGCTGATCCTTAACGGATTCCACCCGAAAATCCAGTTCACTGTGGAAATGGAACATAACAGGTCAATAGCATTTTTGGACGTAAAAATCCATCGTGAAAACAACCGTCTATTGTTTGACTGGCACCAAAAACATACTGCATCGGGAAGATTAGTCAACTTTCGGTCTAACCAAGCGAGGCACATAGTTATGAACACTGCATCCAATCTCGTCAGTAAAGTTTTCGCACTCAGCGACGAACAATTTCACTCTGCCAATGAGAAAAAAATCAAAAAAATCCTGAGTGACAATGGTTTTCCAAATTCTATAATTCGTGGTCTACTTCAGAAACAAAATTGCAAAATTCCAAGCGAAGACACTAAAGACCCGAATAATGGTTACTACAAAAGTATGGTTTACATCCCAAGACTGACTGAGAATTTTAAAGAAGTGATAAACCAAAAACTAACAGATGTTCGCCTGGCCTTCAAATCAAATAAAACTCTGAGTCACCTTTTCACTAAACTTAAAACGAAAGCGGATAAGGATAAAGTTACTGATGTCATTTACAAAATAAATTGTAAGGGTAAACCTAATGAACCATGCAACCAGTGTTACATCGGAACTACAAAACAATTTCTTAAACAGCGAATTTCTAATCATAAATCGGATATCAAATCAAACAATCCTGGAAAGACAGCCCTGGCGAGCCACAGTATCGAAAACGGCCACTCTCCAGATTTTGAAGGTGTCAAAGTCCTACAGACAGAGAAACATGTTTCGAAACGATACACCCTAGAAACATTACACATCATCAACAACAACAACAACAACATGAACAGAAAACAAGACACCCAAAACATCTCTGCCATCTATTGTTCTCTTGTCTCATCATAACACAGTATTCTTTCAGTTTCTTTACTCCTTGTTTAAATTCCATAGACTAAACTTCGTATGAAGTGGTTATTTCTTTACTTTTGTAAATAATATTACAATTATTAGATACAATAATTTTAAATGTCAGTTTAAATTTAAACACAGTTTTATTAAAGTGAGTGTATTTTGTATTGTTTCAATTATTGTTATTATAATGTAAACAATATATTTTTTCTTGTTGTCCAAATAAAGTTCCCCTGAAGAAGGCAGCAACCCCTGCCGAAACGTCGGGAAAGCTAATGTAACTTAATTGTTTCATTGCAAAAACTACAGTGACCAAAAAAAAGCCGACGGAAAGATTATTTTTAATCACTTCCAATCACAATTATTAATTCCAAATTGGTCAATAAATCATTTTTAGTATAATCATCGGACGGCTAGCCGAGCAGAACCAACAATCCATCAAAATGAAGAACTACTACCAACACATTAAATACAAATATGGTTTACAAGTGTGTGACAATTTAAAAAAATACAGCAATTCACAAAAAACTTTAGCTTTACAAAAACAGAACTTAAAATTCCTACTAATATGCCGACAAACCGGACTTATTCCTAACCATTTAAAAAAGTCCACAAATAGCACAAAACAACTCCTTTCTAATAAAGAATCGATAAATGTTTATGAAAAAATCGAACTTAAATTCCATCAAAAAGTTCTCAACGTAGAAATAACAGAGATGCACCATAAGGTCAAGCGCACTAACAATTTAATTCGCCTTCACGACCAACATATCAAAGAGAACTTATCCCAAAACGAATACAAACAATTCACAACAAAACAAAAACAGATGTTTAAAGACACATATAATAAAAAACAACAATCGAACGCACATAAAATTGACACCCTAAAATCATCGCTTTGGAAGGAATTCAATATAGAAATGCATGAAAAATGGTTTGAAAATCGCACTAACATTGAATTCCCTTTAGAGGTCAAATGGCTTTTATCGTTGGGCAAGAAATTTGCACTCCCAGTGGATAAACATAGCTTTCCTCTTTTTCAATTGATAGCTGATGGAGAAGAAATAATTCGAAGTGTGCAAGACGAAAGAGAGCAAGAGCTTATGAGGGCACAATATAGCAACATGCTGCACTCGTTTCAACGCCACCAACAAAATGATCGATTTGCCAAATATTTGCTTAATGTAAATAAGCAAACAATCCATTTTCTTAGGCAACACAAAAACATTGTTATTGTACCAGCTGACAAAGGTAACGTCACCGTGGCGATGGAGCGTGTGGAGTATGACGATAAGATGATTGAATTGTTGTCAGATCGCAATACTTACAGACGGGTAAGGAATAACCCAACAACAACTTTACAAACTCGCAACAACGATCTAGTCAAATGGCTAAACAACAACAATTGCATTGATGATAGGGAAAAGGCGAAGATGACAACGTATACATCGCAGCTTCCATCCATATACGGACTGCCAAAAATTCATAAAGCAAACATGCCCCTGCGTCCCATTACGTCATCAATGAAACTACCATGTTATGAGCTTTCGAGGTTTATTGGCAGAATTTTACAGTGCGCGACGGCAAAATCAAGCTACTCGGTTATTAATTCATTTGAATTTGTTGAGAAGGCTAAAAAAATAAAATTAAAAGACAATGATGTTTTAGTTTCGTATGATGCAGTGTCACTTTTTACAAACATTCCATACAACTAGCCATCACCATTATAAAAAAGAAATGGGAAATAATTAGTGAAAACACTAGAATTAATCTGAACAAATTTCTTGAAATCCTTGATTTCTGCCTCAAGAAAATAACTATCTACAATTTAAAGATGACATTTTCAAACAAATTTTTGGCATGCCTATGGGCAACCCTTTGTCACCCACGATTGCAGATTTAGTACTTGATCACGTACTAGATGAATGTTTTAGTGGAATGGAAGAAAGGCCTACTTTTGTTGCTAAGTATGTAGATGACATTTTTGCCGAGATGGACAAACGCAACATTGAAAAAGTGCAGCTGATCCTTAACGGATTCCACCCGAAAATCCAGTTCACTATGGAAATGGAACATAACAGGTCAATAGCATTTTTGGACGTAAAAATCCATCGTGAAAACAACCGTCTATTGTTTGACTGGCACCAAAAACATACTGCATCGGGAAGATTAGTCAACTTTCGGTCTAACCAAGCGAGGCACATAGTTATGAACACTGCATCCAATCTCGTCAGTAAAGTTTTCGCACTCAGCGACGAACAATTTCACTCTGCCAATGAGAAAAAAATCAAAAAAAGCCTGAGTGACAATGGTTTTGCAAATTCTATAATTCGTGGTCTACTTCAGAAACAAAATTGCAAAATTCCAAGCGAAGACACTAAAGACCCGAATAATGGTTACTACAAAAGTATGGTTTACATCCCAAGACTGAC